>OZ010573.1:67936876-67946876 GCA_963932145.1 Acanthosepion lycidas
ATGCATTAACTTCCTGAATTAAATTCCATCAATGATAATCTCAAGTTTCGATCACAAATATTTGGTGCAGACTATATAAAGAAATTATATCCAAGGAATTTATAATATCTCTATTCATAACTTAGAACAACACAGTTACACTGTCATTATCAGCATGTATTATCATACTATAAATATCAGATGTTTGAGCAATCAAGAATTCAACAATATTCATGACATTTTTGCAGGAGGCATTCAGAATTAATTTGAACATTATGGGAAACTTAGCTATACATAGTAATTTTAAATACTCAATTAAAGCTAATTCATAAAAATGAACTTGATTTTTGGACTCTAAATCCGAAATTTAAGTTGTAGTGGACATAATGCAGGGAGTAGAAATGCGTAAGAAGCCAGAAGTAGGAATAGAAGTAAGGAGCACAACTAGCGTCCAGTTGGCAGACAAAAAAAATGGAACGTAACTTAATACGCAGCCCGTCCAGGGCCTGCGTTTCTTTTCCTCCACTCTCCGAGCTTAAATATGTCGAGAAGTCGCCGAGTTATGTAAGAATAGGTTCTTACCATAAAAAAATTGATAATTTTTAAAGAATCAATAATCGATAAAGCCGATCAAAAATCGATAAATTCAACTTTTTTCCTCGTTCAGACTTGGTACGTAGATTACTTACAATGTGACGAGCTCAACGATACCTCAATTTTATTTCTACACTACTGCGTTTAACGAAAAACCGCGAAAAACGAAAATCGATTTCAACACAAATTTTAAACTCCCTCAATTTTCAAGCAATCTAATACAAACTTCACTTAATTGTAGCCAACAATAAGTTGATTGTTTAACAGTCATTTAACTTGATAATTGAATCCGACCATATAGTGAAAACCCGCGTAAATTGCGAAAAATAGCGATTTTTACAGGTTTCTTTCTTATTTTTCGTTGATCTTTCAACCAATTTTCATCAAACTTAACAATTCCTTTATAAATGTATCTTTTACATCCCTGGTAGCAAACTGACAAGTTGAATTTCAAAAACTCCAAAATAATTGTGATCTGAAGTGGGTCTTCATGTTGCCTGTTTTACCCCTTTACGTCCTTGGTTAACTTCGATTGAATAAATACAGATTACTTCTGTTATATCAGTAACTACATTCAAAATGTTTTTAATGAAAGTACTTTAAAGTAATTTAAGAAGATAGACTCTGTTACCTCTAAACATGATGCTGTTTTTGCTCCATTCTAATTGAAGGCTTTTATGATCGACCAGCTGGGTATGGCTGCTATTCCTTAATAAATTACTTTTATTCGGTTAAAAATTTTTTTTTTTTTTTGGTGCTGAGTTGTCCCGGAACTCAGTCGACAGTGTTGAGTCGGCGGTTTTCAGTTGTCCTGCACCAAGAGAGACATAGTTTCACCGATGAATACGATAAAGAGTTCATGTAAGCTACGAAGAAGTTTAAAGGGACATGATTTTTTGAACTTTTAATTGCAATAAGAGAGAGTTGAAAATTCGTGGCATATACAAGGATGAAATAAAACAATACAAAGGAATATAACACCTACAACACATATTGGAAACACAATAAGCAACGACTAACCTAATTAAAGAGTTTGCGTGAAGAGACGACAGAATAAGTTTAAAGAGAAATAATAAATATGCCGTATCTCTTCAGGGTGTGGCCGATCATGTTTCTCCACAAATGCCTGTTCTTTGTAGCTCTTAGCAATAATTACACTATTTATATTCGGACTATTGTATTCTCCTATGTTGTTATTATCACAACGTTTCGACCGTGGTTCCCTCCAGCCGTCTTCCGATGGATATCGATCTGGGTAACTGTTATCGTAATTTATCCACGCACGCATCGACTCTCACATGGACTGCCTTTTGGAGAGGGAACTTCCAGCAGTCAGCTCCGACAATCGGACCGAACATTCTTGCTGTAACACTCGTTTGTATAGTGATTTTCCAAGCTCAGATGTAGCACAAGGCCGAAAGTAAAGTCGTAATTGTTCTAACGAGACAAGCTTGCTAACCATTACACCACGTCGAGGTGTGTCAAATGATTTTTCAAGCGTAGCTCAGATGTGGCACAAGGCCGAAAGTATGGGTCGCCCTGTGAGGATCGAACTCACTACTCAGTCGTAATTGTTCTAACGAGACAAGCTTGTTCACCATTACACCACCTCACTTCATTTGTATGTTTGTATTACTGTTTCTGTTAATATATTTGTTTAACTCAATTCCTCAATTGTGTCATTATTTCTGGTCCTAACAAGGCCACGACAGCAACCAACAAGGAATTTTGAACTGAACCCTTTATTTAAAGTAAAGGGGGTAAACTGTTCTCGTTCAACTGCTCATGTCTCGGGATATCGTCTAGTTTTTATATTTATTTAGTACAGTTCAATTATTGCTTGCCCGTTTCCACTGAGTGTAAGTACACACTTCCCAACCCAGTGATTGAAATCAGAACCACTACGTCACCAAATTCACCAACCAACGCTTTTATCTACTACTGGCCTTATAACCCGTCTTTGATCTGGTCTTTCATTACTGGGAATTTTTGCCGTTCAATTGGAGCAGTTTAAGATCAATCAGCCCACCCGAAAATCAATATTAGTAACAATATTTAGTTGCAATTGAAGCACATCCCCAAATGGGGGGTTAACAATTTGAATGGGTGGGTGGCACTGAAAAGGAAACTGTATAATAAATATTATAATAATTTAAACTATTTATTTTTATTAAAATTTTTATCAAAGAACAGATAGTAAATAATAAAACGTTGCTAAGAGTTATAATGGACAGGAAGTAGTGGAGAGCCATTGTCACCAACAATTTGGACTCAAAACCAGCACTGAAGAATTATCTATCAAACAAAATAAATTTCATCGAAATCGGATGAAAACTGCGGAAATGCATAAAAACATCTGATCACGCACACAGACATACATACACAAACATTTTGAGAATTATAGATATAGATACCATTGTCCCGTAGCAATGTTTGTATTTTTCTATCTTTCCTAATCCCAGTTCTGCCAAGCATTTACACAAGCCTTTTAGGTTATTCGCTGATTTTTTTTCTCTCCTTGTCTTCAACGTGTCCTGTGAGTGATAAATTTTCCAAGCTCTCTTTCCTCATTCTGTGCCTTAGAAATTTCAACTATTTCGAATATTGTGTATAAGTTTTCTTTTTGCTTCCATTTTCTCTAAAACTTCGTCCTTGCTTACATTTTCAGTCCATTGTATTCTCAGTACCCTTCTGTAGAACTACATTTCTGTTGCTATAGTCTATCCTTCATCTGTGAGGAAATTGTCCAGTATTTAAGGCCATATAGGAGGACAGATATTGCATAAGAGTCTAGTACATTTTTTCTTTGGTTTTGTTATATACCGTACCTATGAACACTAATGGGTATGTTCCAATCCTCATAAATACGTTGGACACTATTGTAAGTCGTGGGGCGGGTAATATACTAGGTTTTAGGTTCTCTGAGAGTATGCGGCATTATGATATATGGAGGATTGATTAATGACGGATGAGTTCTTGTGGTGAAAGTGCAAATTGTAATGAGTGAATCGCCTCATGAATCGGATTAGCTAGGATCGCCTCGTGAATCGGATTAGCTAGGTATAAGATAGTGATAACCATCTCCAACCAATTCCCCCTTTACGGCCTTGTGCCATAATTGTATATTTTATACAATAAATCTCAATATACTGTGTAAGTAGTCCACCACTAGCGGTGGTTTACCTACTTCACGCCGCTGGCGGGTATTTTATTTTGTTGATGTTATAAAGTTTACCATTTCATTTCCAACCTCCATTTTGGTTATTCTTCATTCAGTAACCCTTTCTAGGTTACAACACTAACGAAACTTTCCTGTTTCTTAATACTTTGCTTCGCTTTTGGAAGGCATCTTTTGCTGTCCCAATGCGCCTTCGGATTTCGGTGTCGCATTTTCCGTCCTCTGTTAAAAAAAACTTCATAAATATTTAAATTTTTGTACTTGCTTTAGTTTGGTCTTTCCATTTCATAGTTCTCAACTTGAGCTGTTTGTTGATGCTTAGTCCTTTCTTCTCGCTTTCCTTTACAACCTTCTGTAGGATTTCCCGCAATTTACTTACCCTGTCTGCTATCGATACTATGCCATCTTCATATCTTATGTTGTTAAGATTATTTTCGCCAAAAATTATATAAGTCTGGTGAGAAGACACATCCTTGTCTTACGCCCCTTTCTATATTTGTCTACTTACTGAACTCATTTTCTATCCTCATGCAAACGGTTTGCTTCCACTATATGTTCGAGAATTTTCTAATCTCCTTTCAAATAAATCAGACGCAACAAAATATAAGAATTAGTGAAGAGCCATGTTCACCCATGTTCTGGTGGGAATTGGCACGTAAATGAATAGCAATATGTCAAAGTCACTGTCAAGAAAGAGTGACAAAATCAAGAATTTAAAACACTGAAATTTAACAGCTATGATATATTTTGGTTTCTTTAACACCCACAGAGCCAACATATTATTTATACAGCAACCATTCTGAGCGTGCCTTAGTCACAATATCTGAATGAAAACGCTTATTCTGGGATGATCGGTAGTTGTTTAACGATGCTGAGACGCTTGCTCATGATGATTTGTAACTTCCTGTTACCATGGCTATCGATGGCTTCCAAACAGTTTTGTCTATCCAGTTACACTCACTAGGCTTGGGTCCACTCCTGATAGGGTTTTCTGACACATTCCAACAGTGTCGCACACTGGGATCGCCTCCCAAGGTTGATATTGCCGTGTGACCTTCTTGAAACATCCCTAGTGCCTATTAACTGTCTTTAAAAACAAATGCTGCATCACGAATGAATTGAGCAGTAAAAAACATAAGACCTTTTTTGATCAAGATGACTCTATGACCGAAGACGACAGCTGAAACTGTTAGAACGTCTGTCTTTGACACGGGCAACATGGAAGCAAGCTAACATGCACTTAATATCTATGCGAATTATCTTTTTTTAAACAAATGTAGTGATCGGTTACTGACCTAAACTGTTTGTTGCTCATAAGTTAATTTTGACCATAGATAAAACTTACTTTCTGTCATTCCATCCCGAATGTAGCGACAAACATGATCTGGTAAAAAGTAATATTTAATTCTTGTTTACTGCTGGTAATAACGACTCGGAATGTGAATTCTGAAAGCCGAGTCCGAATTCCAGTCGGATTTGTTGCATTCACTTAGCGCAAATACCCTTAGAAAAGATATGAATCCATCACTCCCCCAGCTATGGGTTAAATAGTAAGACTTCTATCTGAAAAATCATTGTTATTTTCAAAAAAATTGCAATATCCACACACGAAAAAACTTATTCTTACAATGCAAAATATCTCCCGGCTTCAAATAATCCACAAAGGGTTGATAAGCCGTAAAAACACAAATCAATATCTTATAATATACACCCTTTAAGCTTAAAATCAGGAGAAAGTGTCTATTTTTACGCGAATGATTACGGTAACTGTAGAGGGGACACTTCGAAGTGGTGTAATGCTTAGCAAGTTTGTCTTGCTATATCAATTACGGCTGACAAATGAGTTCGATCCTCACTGCGTGCTCCATCCATTCGGCCGTGTGTAACATATAAGCTACATATAGTAAATCATTATGGTTACTGTAGCGGTAAACGGAAGACAATTTTAATATATATATATATATATATATAGAACGGATGTCGGGCTGGTGTACATTCATGTGTGCGCGTGGAAGAATGTTGACAGTCAAGTGTCATTTCGACTCGTTTTATTTCCCCCATGTTGTTTGGCAAGTATGATTATATTTTTGCCAATGGGCTTCGAGCGGAACTAGTTTAATATTTTCTCTCAAATCTCTGAGATGAAAGACTTCTTGAAGCCCAACAAATAACAAAGGAAATAACTGAAACAAAAATGAATAGAAAATGAAATATGAAAATATGTGACTCTTCTTCATATTATTTACGCGTCCGCCATTTAATAACTGCAAAAAGAAGTTAACGAATTAAAAAAACAAAATTTAACGAATTAAAAAAAAACAAAAGAAAGTCTTTCTTGAAGAATGAGTGCGTTCTTGGAATCATTTTCAATCTACTTTCAGGTGAGAATATTCAGATTTTATGGTCATTACACGAATGCTCGACCACTTAACTCTACCACATAAATGAAAGAAAGCAATATAATTCCAAAGCAGAAAACCATTTCGTAATGTTTTTTCTTTGGATCCCAAAATGGAATTCTGGGTATTTTCATTTTACTCATTTTTTTTTTTTTTTTTTTTTTTAATTTCTGCACATTTCTTTTATCTCTATTGACGTTTGCGCCCGAGTTAAATTTCGTGCGAATTTTTTTATTGTTTCTATACGATGTTCAATAATTTAAAAAAAAAAAAAAAAAAAAAAACTTCGATTTATCACACTCCCATCAACCACTGCGGTTTGCAAAGCGCTCAAAAATTTTTAAGAAAGATAAAGAAAGAAAAAGAATGCGGTTAACGACGACTCAAAATATTCCTTCCTCCATTGGTTTTATGGTTCGCTGCAGTTCTTCCTGTTCGCCTACTTTTTCATCGCTTTATTTTATCTTAAGATTCTTGGGCTGCCTAACTTTTTTTTTTTCTTCTGTCTCCTGCCTTTATTCATTCTCCGTGTATTTTTTCAGATCCCGCTTTACTGATAGATTTTATATTGTCATCATTTGTTTATTCTTTACTTCTTCCCCCTCTAATATCTGTTCCTTTGGGGCTTTGAGTAAACTTTAAAAAAATCAGATTTTCTCCATTTTCATTTTCTCCGGGGGCGTTTTTCCTATGCCCTATGGAGATGAATATTATTTGGAAAATTTTGAGACAGCTTAAAGTTCAATAATTTCTGTGAAACGAGGAAGTTTAGTCAAATCTGATTCATGGACTAAAAATCTCCAAAACGGAAGTTCCCTATCGTTTTATGTCCTTGTTCGGGTTTTAAAATTTCGTTTCGATTTAATATTATGACTTTTTTTTTATTTTCCAATCACTTACCGACTTTAAATATTGCTGGCATCATTTCAAATTAAACTTGAGGTCACCTACGTGAATGAATTGCCTTAGAACGTGGTAGTAAATCAAGGACTTTTATGGGGAACGACTAGATATTATATACTGCCTTCCTTCGGTGAATAGGGCACTTGTAGTGTAATGGTTAGCAGGCTTGTCTCGCTAGGACAGCTACGTCTGAGTAGTGAGTTCGATCTTCACTGGGTGCCCCATACTTTCGTCCTTGTGTCATATCTAAGCCACGCTTAAGAAATTACCTTAACAGCCGGAATCTGCAATACATTATAAAAGGTATCCGAATCTGCTATTTAAAGTATAGAAATCCAATTTTGGAAAAAGAAAAAGCTATTTTGCTGGCCCCAGTAAAATAGACAAACATGCTTTTAAGTTTATTTTATCGGTCACGTTAAAATAGACATCTAGGCTATTTTGCCGGTAAATATTTTTATAATTATGAAGGCGAGTACTGTTAAAAGTGGCCTCGTGGTTTACTTATGTGTCTAAGAGTACCACAGCTCATTGATGTTAGGATTGAACTGGCAATTCCAAATTCGCATCTGAGCTTTAGCAATTCTTATGTTGTCTCTTTTTCACAATTGCACAGTGAACAAGTAACTTTTCAGTTTTTCTTTTAATTCACCAAATGAACTGGAAGTATCTCCAACACTGAGTTCCATGGTCAAACTAAATTAATATTGTTTTATACATATATATATATATATATATATTGGGTTTTCCTTATTTATTTGTTATTGAAGTTTCCCTCTGTAAAAGGATTGTTTTATGCTTTTATCTATTTTAATTTATAATTTAATCTATATTTAATTTTAATCTTAATGTTAAAAGAATAATTATAGATTATAACTTAATCTATAATTATTCTATTAGGTTGTTGCAAAAATAATGACGTAATTATGTCGTTTTTTGACGTATTTTTAACGTCAAAAAACGACATAATTACGTCATTATTTTTGCACCAACCTAATATTAACATATATGGTTCTATCTAATCCCTTATATTTTAATCTATAATTAATCTATATAATCTTTAAATTTAATTCTTATTTTAATCTATGTTTTATCATTTATTAATCTATTTAATTTTTTTTCCCTTATATTGTAAAATTTTCTTTTGGGCTATTACTTATCTATTTATTTTAATTATTTCTTTATTTTATTATTAATTTTAATATTCAGATTTTTCTTGTTTATATACTAATAAGATCTAAAAATTTTATAATAATGTTAAATTCTTTTGTATAATATTAAAATTAAATAATAGTATTAAATTTCATCTTTAAAACTCTTCCTTTTCTTAACTTTAACGATTCTATTTCCTTATGTAATTTTTTTTCCTATTTGAACAAGAGTTAACATTTTAAATTTAGGTCATTGTTAATCTTCAACCGTTTTTAACTTCTCTCTAGACTTGTATATGTCTTGTCTTCCTGTTCCCCCTCACTACTTTGGTGGTTCTTTTCTCTTTTTGCTTTATATCTTCCTCTTAAATCTCTTTTCCCTTATTTGTTGTTTGTTCCTCTGTTTTCCTTTTTTCTTCTTTCTTTCTATCCATTTTTAATTTTCAAATTAAAAAAAAACCTAAACGTTACGATGATTTTTTTTTATCAAGCGTTTTAGCATTGAAAAGCTCTAGGGAATTTATCCCGAGTACAGAAATGGCCATACAAATAAGGTAGAATTGAGTTTTATTTTCCTGTAATTCATTTCTATGCTCTATGATAAATGTATCGAGCCCTCTTTTGTGGATTAGTTTTAATATTTTATATTATTAGGATCACTTGGATTACTTACCCACGGATTTTTACTAATATATATATATATATATATATATATATATATATATATATATATATATATATATATATATGTGTGTGTGTGTGAAGTCAGGTATTATGATTATATGAATATGTGTATCTGAAATGAGGTATTATGATTACTTACATTATTTACATTATTCGGACTGTTATCCTCATCTTCATGTCATATTCACAACGTTTCGACCGTTGTACGCTCCAGCCTTCTTCAAGTGATTGAAATTTATATATTTTTTGCTCTAAAATACTATTTATATTTATCGGAAAAGTAGCCTTGGTATCTAATTTACCGTGACCGGCAAAGTAGCCTAAGACTTAGTGTTTTACCAGAACAGGTAAAATAACTTTGGTGTGTATTTTACCAGAACTGGCAAATTAGACTATTCGTAAAAAAGAAAAATATTTTGAGGAATAATGTTTGTAGATTAGCATTCATTAGAACGTTTAGAAGCCACAATATTTGTTAGAAGCGAAAAATATTTTTTTATAGATTTAAAAGAGATCGATTTTGGCCCCTTTTCTAAAATGATAAAAAAATAAATATTTTTCAATTCTGACAAATAGCGTGGCTTGAGGAAAGTCTAATTTTTTTTTTTTTTTTTTTGCAATAATGTTCAACCTATACAATGCCTAAGTCCACTCAAGGTAGATGGTTAAGGAGTAAGAGACACAGTTTACGGTTATTTTTAATCCATTTCACCCCAATCAAGGCAGTACAGCCACTGACAAACCAGGTTACTGAGTGTGAAAGAATTAAAAACTAAAATATTACTAATGAGCGGGGAGAGAAAAGAGTAATCAGAAGAACAGTCGATAGCGATTGACATTACATTTAAATTTTTGAAGGTTAAAGTTGACTGGGAAGCACTCAGCCGGAAGAGAGTTCCACAAGTCAGAAGTGCGAGAAAAGAAACTGTTAGCATAGAATTTACGATAATGCATCCTTCTGAAAGATGGCTCTACAAAGCAGGGATTCGTGGGAAGAAGCTGTTTGAGTGGAACTTTCATCTCACTAATGGAATACGAAGGGAATCAGCGTGGTTCGCTATAATGTGCATGGCAAGCGAGTCTTCGCCGTGAAGCTTTAAAACTGGTAGAAT
>OZ010573.1:67951876-67984376 GCA_963932145.1 Acanthosepion lycidas
GCACTCTCCTCAGATTGATAAATGTTCATATTGGACATTCTGGTGCGAATGCCAAGCAATTTAGCATGCCGTTTGCAAATTTCTGATGGAGTGAATTGCGCCATAGTGCTCTTTTTCTCAGAGACGGTGCCCAACTGAATCCACTATACTGTACAGTCGACAAAATAGAAAAAAATGTGCATGAGCGACATTAAAAATATAATGGCGATTGTCCAGCATTCACTACCATATAGGAAGACTGCTATTACGTAACAGTTCAGTACTCTTTTCTTTCTTTCTAAAAATATTTCTCGTTTCTTAATAGATTCGTGAGTTTTGGAAGCCATCTTTCTCTATCCCGATGCGCTTTCGAATTTCATTGTTGCACTGTATGTTGAGCTGTCCCTTTGCGAACAACCATGCATTCTGTTTTTATTGAAACAGATGTTTGATCATATATATATATATATATATATATATATATGTGTGTGTGTGTGTGTGTATGTATGTGTGTGTGTGTGTGTGTGTGTGTGTGTGTGTGTGTATTTAGGCAGCAATCCTTCTTACATTCCTTCATGCACATTTCATTGAATACGAGAGACAAGGTACTTTGAATTAGTTTTTTTACACAATTTTTCATGTGATCTAATTTTTTTTCTTTTCGGATGATAAATTATATAAAAACTGTCTAATTGTTCTTTTTATCCAAGTGCTTTCGGCTATACATTTAGCCATTTTCAAGGTTGAAATATATTAACAGTTAACAAGAAATAGATTGTTGTATGTATGTATTTATATAATGTTTTAATTTTCAAAGATATTGTGTCCATGTTCATAGTTGATATTATTGAGTGTTGATTTTTTTGGTTTTATTAATAAGGCTTCCATTATTTTTAGCCTTTTTTTTACATGTAGATGATATATATATATATGTGTGTGTGTGTGTGTGTGTTATCAAAAAGTATATTATGAATAGGGTCCGGTAGGTCTCCATGAGTATTTAAATAAGATCTAATTCAGCTATGGTCAGAAAGGTGCACAGTGAGACTTCGTGTCATATATATTGTGTATTAAGTTGGTGCAAAAATAATGTCGGTTTTTGACGTAATTTTTAACGTCAAAAACGACATTATTTTTGCACCAACCTAATTGTATGCCTATATAATTATTTACGAATTTTGATTGATCAGGAATACAATTCCTCAATTGACATTTAAATTCGTAAATAATATTTGTTCTATTTAATTTTGATCTAAAAGGTGAATTATTATTTTTAACTATAAGATTGGCGTTTTAAATCTTTTGTAATAAATAGTCAGAAAATATAGGTCGCCTGTCTTATCAACCCCGGTTGGACTGAGTTCATGTCAGAAATAGAAATTTAACTGTAAAAGCTAAAAAAATAAAAGTCGAAAAAATAATACGGAATTTATCCGTTTCAATGTTTCATTCAGACGAAAGGCACGAGACAGGGTTCAAAAGAGAGTGGAATGAATTCGTCTTTTGTATTTTTCCAATTTTCGTACAAGGTGAGAATTGGAATCGAAACTGTCGAAAGTTCATGTTTGTCTTGTTGTTTGCCAAGTACTTTCAAGAAGTAATGTGGCGTCTGTGCTTTGTCAACATCATGGCATTCTCATATTAAATATGTAATATAGAAAATATATGTTATCGGCCATTAGGGATTTGACACCTGGGCCCCTGAAGGAATTGACACCGGCGCGCTTAGAGAGATTGAGACCGGAGAGGATTCTCGGGGAAGACGAGATGTATTAGGTTGGTGCAAAAATAATGACGTAATAATGTCGTTTTTTGACGTTAAAAAATACGTCAAAAAACGACATTATTACGTCATTGTTTTTGCACCAACCTAATAGCTTCCAAGTAGAAGGACATCCATCACCATTTACAAAGCGGGCAGAATTAGACGATGACCATAGCTTCTGAACAGAGGACGTCCTTCAAGCATTTACGAAGTGGGTAGACATAAAACTCCTTTATCCCAAATAGAGTCCGCTAACCATTTACGAAGCGGGTGGACTGAGAAAGGTATACCTTCCGAACAACCAGAATTTACGAAGCTGAACTCAAGCAAAAACACAAGCAAAATTCGTAGCAGACCAGACCTAGTAAAAGATATAAACTTATAAACACATTTGTAAGCTTTCTCATACTCCTCACTTCTTTCTTAAACATTACTCTGCAACTGACACATTAACAGCTAAATGCATCAATATTTAGCAATCTCTCATTCTGTACCAATATATGTGTGTATGTACATAAATTTGTGATTTTATGAAGCTTAAACAATTTGTCTTGTGATAGTTTACTCTCCCTTTTCAAGACCAAATGGTTGGTCTTAAATTGCCCATAATATACACTTCGAGATACCGTTTCCTGTGAGAAATTATATTTTATTTAATTTTAAGTTATTTAAGTTATTTTGTATAATAATAGCTTCTACAGTTTTGAGTCTTTCTTTGTGTTGGGTGCTGAAGAGTATTTTGCTATTATCTGCTAAATATTTGTCTTATGTTGATATTTGTATTTTAGTCGTTCATAATGTACTGATCAATATGTGAGCAAATTGCACTGAGTTTTGACAGGTGACAGGTCAACCTACGAGAGAATGTGAGAGAATGCGTCCCCAATATAAGAATTTAACGCTGTTTTTTTATTATTAATATTGGAGATGCAATCTTCCACCAAAGGGTATGAGGATTCATAAACATCATTTTTATATTGGGGGAGGGGTCCGTTTTGTTAGTAATGATTAGCTCATATCGTTGGGGGAGGGTGCATTTAAATTTGAAAGTTACTCCGTCCTCAAATTTACACTAGAACTCAATGTTAATAATAAAATCCCATTCTTTGATGTACTTATTGATTCCAGCACGGATAAATTTACTTCTCTACATAGAACCCCACTAGCATTAACTCGTGTCTTCTTAATTATAATAGTGAATAATTCCAACGATATAAGTTAGCTGTTATAAAAAATTATCAAACGCACTTCTTCGAAAATCATATTCTATAAAGAATTACATGACATCAAACAAAAACTCGTTAATAATTCCGTCATTAATCAACAAATTATAATGTATCCCAATAAACTTAATAATACCACTAACAAAAATGATAATATTAATAATAACTGTAACCATAATAGTGTACGTCAAAATAAACATAACACTATTAACTTATACTATTGTAACTAAATGCATAATAATTACAAACCCGATGAAACAACACTCAAAAACATAATAGGTAGAAATGTTAAATATATTATAAAAAATTCAAAAAATTTTTTAAAAATTCAAAAACATTTTAAAAAGTCTCTAATAACCCTACAACTACACAATTAAATCATCTACAAAAATTCAACGTAGTGCATCAATTTCCATGCCTGTTCAGAGATTGAATCTCTGATACTAATAATAAACCCACTACATATATTGGTTTTACTACAACCACGCTCTCCTGTAGACTTACTTGTCACCTTTCTGATCTTAGTTTTATTAAACAACATTTCTTAGAAAGACATTAGAGAGGTATTAGTTGATAACACACAATAAAAAGTAACTTAAGATATTGGAGATCATCTACAATAAAACAAAGCAACCCACACTCAACAAAATTGCATTTCAAACCAGTCACAACATATTAAAATGCATTTAAACACATGGTTCTGTTGATAACATTTCTT
Organism: Acanthosepion lycidas; assembly: GCA_963932145.1. Lineage (NCBI taxonomy): Eukaryota > Metazoa > Mollusca > Cephalopoda > Sepiida > Sepiidae > Acanthosepion > Acanthosepion lycidas. The sequence continues at coordinate 67,955,562 of OZ010573.1, forward strand.
TCTCTCACGTGGTCATGTACGATATCATAGAACTGCATTACGAATTTACGACCTGCGTCTGTTATTCCGCGACCGTTATCGTTGCATAGGAAACTTCTATGTAAACATAACAGGATGTCATCTTTGATGGTGAACATCTCTGTTGCAATGTCCATATAACCATTCTGATGATGGCTCATGTGAGACGAAAGCTTAGATCAAGGAACGGCATAATAAAAAAATATCCAAATGTTGTGCACATTTTGTCTTTATTTTCTCTCGAAACTAAAGCCACTATACAAAGCTTACAACGGCTCATGATCAAACATAATAGACATTCGTTGTCTGTTATATTTAATACAATATGTTTGAATATATATATATATATATATATATATATATATATATATATATATATATATATATATATCAAGAACAGTTTTGGAAAAGGATGACAAAATGGAACAGTTGTATTACTTTTATTACTTCAAACGCTATTTTAGTAGATACATGGTAGATATCATAAACATAAAAATAATCGAATGAAAAATGTCCTAACAATAAAAAAAAAACAGGAAGTTCTTAATCAAATACGGATATCTACTAAAAATAACGTTTGAAATAATAAAAATATGACGGATTAAAAATATGGCGGATTTAAAAAAATATGTTGAACTAAAATTAAATATCCATTAACTCATTAAAAATTGATATATATATATATATATATATATATATATATATATATATATATATACTGCCCCTAATTGAGGTCAGGTTGTAACACAAAGTCGGTTTAATGTGGGGAGCCCGAGCTCGTACAACCGGGCTAGGAACAAAAATTCCCCGAGCCCACGTAACCATCAGTTGCGCTGGCCTCGGTGCAACAACCGATCCCTCTCTCCAATGCAATGAGAGGACGCGGCTTCGGGCAGCTGTTCCCCATCGCCGGCACCTCTCAGTATAATTTTCCTCAGTTGCGACTCTGTCCTTTGACGGAGCCGCCCCTGAGGGCACTCTGCCCGAAAACAGAGACGCAACTAAGAAATGAGAAATAGGGTGTTGCAAATTAATCGAGAGCAATTTTACTTCAAACTTTATTTTCAGTAGATACTTGTATTTGAAATAGATGCCCGTTTTTTTATTATTTTAAAAGATATATTACAATTATCGGCTTGTGCACTCGAGAGCGCTTAATAAAGAAAAATATATACTGTACTAAATGAAAAAGGTATATTTGTAATGTAAACTTATATATTTTATCTTGATTAGAATACTAACTACTGGCCTAGAGATAAAGTTGCTTCAGTTATAAAGTATTTAGAATCTTTATATGACTACAAACGCCCGCTGGATAGGAAGATTGAACAGCGGGTGTTTGAAGTCATGTAATATCTGCATTACCCACTGCTTTAAATATGTTTATTTATTTATTTCCTTGTCCGTCTTGTCTCATTCTTCGTCTTCGTACATATGCATCATACACGAATGCACATATACATTCTTCTGCATATATTTCATACGCATTTCTAATTATGCACTTATTTTCTTGCGTTTCTGTTCAGCCATTTTTAAATTTTTTTACCTTCATTCCGCGGCCGATTTTCTGTTTCCATTTTTTTTCTTTTTTTCCTTTTTTTCCTTTCTAGTTTATCTATCTCTACGGATTGCGTTCTTACCTTTCGACTTTTAATGGACTCATCTTTATAATTTTAATGTTTCTTTTTTTTTTCTTTTTCTTGATTTTGTTTCATTGCTGACACATTAGAGATGCTCATCAGAATCCGTCCATCAGCATCATTCCCTCCCAGATCCTCCCTTTCCATTCGGCGCGAACCCAACTCACACGTTTGTGGCTACAGCGCATTGTTCATTCTGAGCATTTTAAAATTCAAAACAAGATTTTACGTCTTTGCTAATTGCAAAGTTCTCTTCAGCTCAGTATATTTTATAACTGATCCAAGATGGTTTTTATTTATTTATTTGCTAACATGGCTAACCGATGTTGCCCGGATTAAAATAACGTTTCAGATTATCATTTAACTTTTCTTTTGTGATAAAACTTCAACAAAATTCGGGAAAAGGATATTTTTTTAAACTTTCTCATAATCGTACCTCATTTTGTATTTGTTAGCTACTTTTTTAAACATTTTATTTTCCCACAGTTTTTTGTTTTTGTTTTGTTTTTGTTTTTATTGTCAGCCTCTTTGTTACATTCAATATAACAGGCCTTGTGCCACGTTGAAACTACGAGTTGTAAATCAATTTCATGAATCAAACAGCGATACTCACAATAAACAATATATGGAGAAGATCATTGGAAGTTTTTGTTTTAATTAGAAACCATTACTATTATTTTTTTTTAAATTCTTTTAAACCTGCATTTGTTTTCTAATCCTGATCATAACCTTTGACCTAGAGCAAGCGAAGGATATGAGTTTTTGTTGTGTCCACTTAATTAAACAAAAGACAGCTATTACAAAAAGTCTTACATGGAAAAAGGTCTTCGCAGGATATGTGCTGTGATTCTGAGAAATATTTTGAGGATTTCCTGGAGAGATGGTGCACCAGGGATTTTGTTGATTTGTTCTTGGGTTCCTCTCTTTATTAGACGCAAAGCCTCAAAAAATAATAGAGCTGATTATTATTATTATTATTATTATTATTATTATTATTATTATTATTTCCTTGGATTTCTGTTGTATGCACATTTCCTTCCGGGTCCCAACTAGAAATCTAAGGTCAGAAATGGATGGCAATAACTTCAAGTCGAGTAACTCAATCCGCTCTGACAATGTCTAGTTGACTGTGTCTAAAGTATCTAGATATGGCATCCAAGTCACCCTGGTTACCTCATCCTTCAATACAATCCTCTCGACACCTGGCCATGATGTCAATTCACTACCCCCGCTAATGAACACAGATGCATCAGCTGCCTCAGGTATATACTCAAATAACAAGCAAATCTCGCGTGAGTACTGAACGGGATATTTATTGTAACTCATTTTAAGAAAATCATATATATATATATATATATTAACACTTCCGAATAATTAAGATTGGTTAGATGATAGCAGTGTCTCGTGTAGTATCAGGGTTTTATTATTTTAAAAAAATGTTTTTAACCTGCATTTGTTTTATAATCACATACCGGATCAGGAGCAATGACAAACGAAGGATGATTTTTTTGTTGTGTCCACTTAAACAAAATGCAGCTATTATAAAAAAAAAAAAAAAGAAAAAAAAAGGATAAACTTAAATGGACAAAGCTTTTCGTGGAATATGAACTGTGCTTGTTAGAACTATTTTTGAGATTTCTTGGAGGGATGGTACACCAGGGATTTTGTTGATTTGTTCTTGAGTTCCTTTTCTTTATCAGACCCAAAACTTCAAAAACAACAGGGACACTTTTAGTTTTAGATGCCACACTTTTTTTTCTATTTCCATCTCCAGGACTGTATTTGCATTTTTTTCGAAATGCGTTACACAGATGATTTTTTGTCACTTGGTACGCTCGTGTCAATCAGTGTGCAAACATTTTTCCTTTTCTGTCTTTGATAATAATGTCTGTGCCGTTTGCTTATATTGTTCGATCTGCATTGATAGAAAAATCCCAAAGAATGATAAAATCTTCTCTATCATCTACAGATTCAGGTTGTTGTTCATATCAGTTTGCAGCTGCTTTTATCCTGTCTTATTATCATTATTTATTATTATTCCGATTTCTGCTATGGTCACACTACCCACCAAGTCTGCGGGAAGACTTAAGGTAGGTAGGTACTGGTATATTGTTATGGCTACACTTCATGATTTGTCTTTCTAACTCCCATAGCAACATAGCGTTACATCTTAGCGTGTGGGCTGTACTTATCAAGACATATTTGTATTTCCCTTAAGCTAGAATTTCCATGGATTTTTACATTGTGTTGTTGTGTTCCTTTTTTATCATTCCAAGCGTACCTACTATGACTGGTACTATTCTTGTTTTCAATTTCCACATTTTTCTACTGCGATTTCCAGATCTTTTCGATAGTTTTTCAAATTTCTTGATTGCTATGTTACAGTCCGCTGGGCAAGCCATATCAATTGGTAGGCAAGTTTTTTTTTTGGGGGGGGGCGGTTTTTGACAACTATGTCCGGCCTATTTGCTTCAATCTCCTTGTCTGCAAAGATGGTTTAATCCCATAGAATTGTGATGACTTCTATTTCTGTAACCGATGCTGGGTAATGTTCATACCAGTGTTTGTTAACATCTTTTCTAAAGTAGTTGTACATTGTCCAGTGTAAATATTGCCCCACTCTATCATGAAGATTTTTATATTCATTTGGCACAAGTATAGAACATCCTGAGAATAGATAGTTTATAGTTTCCAGATAGTTGTCACAGAACCTGCATTTTGTATCCACAATGTTATGTACGATATTTACTTGAAATTTCCTAGTGAAAAGACTACAGGAATTACTTATTATTATTATTAGTAGTAGTAGTAGGAGGAGGAGGAGTAGTAGTAGTAGTAGTGTTGTTACTATAATTATTATTATCTTTGATTTCTCTTGTATACACATTACGTTCCGCGTCCCAACTAGAGACCTATGATCAGAAATGGCTCCATGCCATTTTCCACTGATCATTTTTGCTAAGCAAAAAAAAAATACAAAAAAAAAAAAAAAAAAAAAAAAGATCTCAGACATTTTACACAGATAGATATCTTCGTAATTTGTGAGCTTTACTTATAAGTACAATTCTTTTCATTTCTTTAAGACATGGGCCACCAGGAACCTCTTTAATCAATCTATCGGAACATATTGCAAACAAACCAAGGCTTCACCTACAACTGGAATTATTGATTTCATCATGTGCCAGATTTTTGAGATTTACACCTCAAGATCATTGTATTCCTATAGTTTTTGAAGATCTTCAAAGATACATTACAATCTGCGGGGGCTGCCATGTCAATAAGAAAGGACATTCTGCTTTTGTGGTCTTTGATTATGATATCTGGGCGATTAACTTTGATTGTTGTTATTATTATTATTATTGTGCGTGGTATTATCTTGTCAGAGAGTAAATTTAAGTGTCTAATTACCAAGTCCCCATCCGTGGTCTATGCGTAAAAATGACATTTTACGAAAGTTATCTATGTACATTTAGGACGTTTGGTTTAGATGGAGAGGGGTTTGCGGATTATATATACAGTTCCGTACAAAGATGCAGATATGTCCACAAATTTTACTCACATGATTTTCGGTACCCATCTTCAGTACCTAATTACCAAGTTCCTTTCTTGGTCTATGTGTAAAAATGGAACTGAAGAAGAGTTATCTATGCAAATTTAGGACGTTTGGTTTAGATGGATAGAGGTTTGCGGATTATATATACAGTTCCGTACAAAATTATATGTCTGAGATGCAGATATGTCCACAAATTTTACTCACATGATTTTCGGTACCCATCTTTAATATACCCAATGACCCTAGCACAACAGAGACAATCGTAGTTTTAAGTTCCAACATTTTTATTACTTCGATTTGCAGGTCCTTATAATTTGACAATTTTTGAAATTCTTTTTTAGAAATATTGGTATTCTGTGAACAGTTCATATCACTTAGTTGGCAGGTTCTATTTGTAAATCTTTTATGGCTATGTCTGGTCTATTTGCATCAATTGTCCTGTTTTTGAAAATTGGAAAATTCCACGGTATGGTCACACAATCACCATTTGTGACATCATTCAATACCTTGGTTCGAACAGACATGTCAATGAATATATTTTCATGTCATGTTTAATAATGTACTCTTTCTCAGCAAGGACTAGGCATCCTGATACTATGAGCACAAGTTTCTTCAAATTTATGGTATAACGGGAGAGAGTTAAGGAAGAAATATTTTTTTCGCCCATTTGTATTTTGCCCATTATGAGCATTATTATATCCGTGATATAATATTAGGTTGGTGCAAAAAATAATGACGTAATAATGACGTTAAAAAATACGTCAAAAAACGACATTATGCACCAACCTAATAACACCGTACTTCATGGACAGAACAGAATGGTTGAAAGGAAAAGGAATGAAAAACATGCTTTGTTCTTAGAGAGACTTTTATACTACTATGACATGCACAAAACCACACACATATATATATATATATATATATATATATATATATATATATATATAGGGTGTTTCAAAAAGAATACGCCAAAATAATTACTCTGTTTTTTCAGGTCTATAGCATTGTAGTGGACTGAATCAGTGGTTATTTGATAGAGTAGTTATCAAAGTTTGATTGGGTGTCAGTTTCACCGCTGTCGTTAGTATAACTTCCGGTACAGCTGAATTATGGGAAGATCAATCAAAATGGCGACTCCTCAGCAGAAGGCGTTTTGCTTGCTTGAGTTCGCGAAAACAAACGCCATTGTCACGGTGCAGCGTGCTTTCAGAACAGAATTCGGCATTGATCCGCCCCATCGTGAGAGCATTTGACGGTGGGTTAGACAGTTTAAAGAGAGTGGGTGCCTGTGCAAAGAAAAGAGTCCCGGAAGACCACGTGTTACAGAGGAGCAAGTGGAGAGGATTCATGATGCATTTGAGAGCAGCCCACGTAAGTCCGTACGTCGAGCAAGTCTTCAGCTTGCCATCCCTCATACCACTGTCTGGCGTGTGTTAAAGAGACGATTACACATGTAACAATACAAACTAAGCCTCGTCCAAGCACTTACTAATGATGACAAGGTGATGCGGAGGACATTCTGTGAGTCAATGCTGGAGATGGGGGAAGGTGATGAAACTCTTTTCGCGTTTAGTTTTTAGTGACGAAGCTAATTTCCATTTGAGAGGGACAGTCAATCGTCACAATGTGCGCATTTGAGGAACAGAGCACTCATATGAAACTGTTGAGCATGAAAGAGATTCCCCTAAAGTGAACGTCTTCTGTGCTGTGTCTCAAGACAAGGTCTATGGTCCCTTTTTCTTTGAAGGAAACACCGTTACAGGACAAACCTATCTCAAAATGCTCCAAAACTGGCTATTCACTTTACTGCAAGCAGATTCGAATGACTTCATTTTTCAGCAAGATGGAGCACCACCCCATTGGCATCTCGGGGTTAGAGCTTATCTGAATGAAAACATGCCTCAGCGATGGATTGGGAGGAGAGGTGCTAAAGACCTTGCTCTCTGTGTTTGGCTTGCCAGATCCCCAGACCTCACTGTGTGTGACTTTTTCTTGTGGGGGGGAGGGGTATGTTAAAGACCAAGTTTATGTTCCAGCACTTCCAGCAAGTATCGATGACTTGAAAGATCGAATAACAGCTGCAATCAACACGGTGGACCGTGACATGCTGAGGCGCGTTTGGGAGGAATTCTCATATCGGCTTGATGTTGTCTGCGCTGCCGGTAGTGGCCACATTGAGCGCTTATAAAACATGAAATTAAACTTGAATGTATATACAACACATGTGTTCATGCTTGAGGTTTGTAATTTTTTTCGTTTTTGACACATCACGTGATGATTTTGGCGTATTCTTTTTGAAACACCCTGTATATATATATATATATATATATATATATGTCCTCACTGGGTGCCCCATACTTTCGGCCTTGTGACACATCTAAGATACGCTTAGAAAATCCTTTGGGCACCTCGATGTGGTGCAATAGTTAGCAAGCTTGTCTCGATAGAACAATTGCGACTGAGTAGTGAGTTCGATCTTTACTGGGTGCCCCATACTTTCTGTCTTGTGCCACATCTGAGATACGCTTGAAAAATCACTATATACATATGTCCCACACGGAGAATAATATATCACATATATCATATAGACACAGCAAAGCAGAGTATAAGGAGAAACAAAAAGGAAGGGTTTTACATATAATATGGAGATACTCCTGTGACTGGAGAAGCCATGTTTAGAACAAAAGATTCAAACGGGTCGGATTAATCTATGTCCCAAGCGAGGTTATATTCCACGAAAGGGAAACAGCGAGTCTTGGGTTTTCCCAAATTGAAGACTGCGTGCTGAAGTTTCATTCTATATCTGGAAAAATATATTCCCAAAAGGAAACGACACCATTGACTTGTAAGTTGCTGGGGAAGTAGATTTCGCCTCTGCCTGTACCATGTAGAGTGAGGTAAAGGAAACAACCACTTTAGCTGCTGAAAACAAACTAAATTTGACTGCCGCTTTCCTCACTGTATTGGGTGATGTCACTAAGTGACTTATCTTTACCAAAGGGAGATAAACGCCTTCTGTATCCCTACAATGACATAAACAACATGCGGGATTTGAGCAATCTTTCTTTATTTTAGGCTTATAAACATTAGTTCATAGACATTGGTCTTGTGATGCCATAATAAAGCCTTCTGTCTTCCCCACTTAAGACCACTGCTTATTATTATTATTATTATTATTATTATTATATCTAAACTTTTACAATATGTGTGTGTTGGTTGTCCCTTAGAGTGACGGAAAGTCTTCCTCAGAATATCCCTGCCGATTCCAACGTTGCCGTTGCCTAAACAGTATCAATTCTTTTTCTAATCGTCATTCTTTCCCCCTCTCGGTTCTGTAGTTTCTGACGGGAGTGGAAAATGTTGGTTAAAAACTGGATTTTGCTATTATTATCAAAACAGTTTCTTTTTTTCACTTCTCGCCTGGGGAACTTCTTTCCATTTACTTGATTCCTTGATAACTAATGCAACGTTAATCGCCATCTACCTTCTTGAGTCCCGTTCATTTTTTTATCCTCTTCTCATTCCTCCTATACCCAATCTTTTCTCTCACTTTCGCTCGCTGTAAGCCACAGCGTAGTAGTGGTATCCCCGCCTTGTTTGGGGTGAAATGATTAAAAAATGACTTTCAATAAGTCTCACCACTTGTTTTGTATATCATTCATGAAAAATAAAGAAAAAGGGATTGTCAGTTGTCAATCCAGGAAAGAACGAATGCAGTGTGGTTGACCCTGATTTGGCATCTCGTTTACAGTCGCTCTCTTACAGACGTGCCGTCGCGTCCCTCTGTCTTTTCTACAAATAATTTTACGTTAACTGCTCCGACGAGCTATTTTCGCTAGTTCCCAAACTGCATACATTTAAACGTGCAACTAGGTCGGTACCTCGGTCCCACTCTTTCACTGTCGAAACAGTTAAATGTAGCCGTCTCTTCTACTCCAATAGCTACGCGTCTCGCACTTCCCGTCTGTGGAACTCGCTTCCTCTTACTTGCTTCTCTGATAGCTATACTCTCCAACTACTCAAATGCAATGTCAATCGACATCTCCGGATGTCTTGATCTATTCCCTGTCCTTCTCTTCATCCTTTCCTCTATAACGCCTCTTTACTCTTGCTCCCACTTTCTGTAACCCCTTGCATGCTAGTGGCACTCCCGCCTTGCTTGGAGTGAAAAGTTAAAAAAAATAAAAATAAATATACATACCGATGAAGCTGAGAATTCTATAACTAGAACATGTGACCAACGAGAAATCTTTAAAGAAAGTAATAACCAGAAGAAAACTCATAATTAAAATTAGAAAAAGAAAAGTTGACATATCTAGGATATATAATGAAGAAAGCAAACCAGAAGAATTAAACACTCACAGGGCAAACAAAAGAAGCGGGGTTGGGAACAGCGAGAAGCCGACTTAAACAAGAATAAAAATGGATGATAAAGAGCTTCCCGTTTCATGGTGGGACTTCCGAAAAATTCCACAGATTCTTCTAGCTTTATTTATAATAGCATAGTAGCTGTCTTGAAGTAATAGAACGCTGAGATTTTTTCGCAGTTTTAGAAGTACGATATTAAAAAAAGGACTTTTTTAATTCTTCATCTGCAGGAAGATATGGAGAGAATGATCGTCCATGTCTTAAAGGACATGACTCATTAAAGGAAATTGTTAATGATTTTACTATAAAAATATAGGAAGAAATACATTGTCAGTGGTTAGGAATTCAGAAATGTGTTACTTAGAGAATAGATCTGTTATATTTATAAATGTTGTTGGTGTTACTGGTGATGGTGATTGTGACAATGATGGTAGTAGTAGTAGTAGTAGTAGTAGTAGTAGTAGTAGTAGTAGTAGTAGCAGTTTTCTAGCATCATTTTTCTGCATTTCCTGGTTTCTTTTGGATTGTGAATCATAGTTAACTTTTCTCAGTTTGTGAGGTTCAGTTTTTTGGCTGATGGGACAGATCCTGCCATATGATCTTTTTTATCTGTATCATTTTTTGGGATTTTCCATTTCATGCTGTTTTCGCTTCTTAAAATTTTTGTTCATGTCTTTTCAGAGTTCCTTTTCCCAAGAATACCCTGCTGTTATTACGAGTTTCTGCCCGTCTCTCTCTCTCTCTCTCTCTCTCTCTCTCTCTCTCTATCTATCTATCTATCTATCTATCTATCTCTCTATCTCTCTATCTATCTATCTCTCCTCCTCTCTAACTTTCCCTCTGTCTCTCTTTCTTCCTTTCTCTCTGCCCTCTCTCATATTTTTTCATTCGTTATTTTTTCATTCATTTTAAATTCATTTTATGTTTTATCAAACACACCCTCTTCTAATCCGATGTTAAATATTTTCTTAAACCTCCCGCAACATAACTCGCATATTAGTAGTAATAGTAGTAGTAAGTAGTTTTTCTTTTTTCTAGTTATTTGCTTGTTGCCTTTTGTCTTGCTTTTCTTTTTATGTTAGTCTCCCTTACTCCCTATCCTGTATCGATCTCCATTACCTCTTGACAAACTAACTATTAAGTTGAGTCATAAATATTTTCCGATTCTGTTTATCAACTTTACTCTTCAAAAAATAGTATTCCCAACTCCTTGAAAGCGCCTATTACGCTTGCTTGGTCTCACGCTGTCCACCGACAAGAGGTGGAATTAATACATTGTATCAATAACTTCATCTATCGCAAAGAAAGTTGGCTCTCTGTAACGTGCCAGAAAGATTTTCTTGTCTGAGTCCATCCTTCAAATCTATAAATCAACCATCCGACATTGTATGGAATATTGCTGCCATATATAGTCTGGTCTGACATATATGGTCTGGTGCTCCCGCTGTACGTCTCGAGGTCCTTGACAAATTCCAGAGCTGAATATGCAAGATGATAGGTCATGATCTGACATCTAGTCTACAATCGCTATCCCACAGACGTGCTGTGGCCTCCCTCTGTCTCTTCTACAAATATTTTCACAGCAACTGTTCCGACGAGCTACCAGGCTGGCATCTCTGTCCCACCCTTTCACTGTCAAAACGATTAAATGTAACCGTCTCTTCTTCTCAAATAGTTTTTTCTCCATCACTTCCCGTCTGTGGAACTCCCTTCCCATTACTTGCTACCCCAATGACTATAATCTTCAAATATTCAAGTGTAACGTCAATCGACATCTGACACCCTTAGCTTGTTCCCTATCCTTCTCTGTATCATTTCCTCAAACCCGCCTCTTTACTCTGTAACCCCTTGTGTGCTAGTGGCACTCCGGCTTTGTTTGGGGTGAATTGCCTTTAAAAAAAATGTTACATATTCACCATTATTTGCAGTGACTTGTTGCCATTTATTAAGCAGCACTTTGATAGATCTTGAGTAAAATCCCGTAAATTTGACGTGAGAAAAATTTCAAACAAATTCTTGAATCTGGTTTTCATTTAAAAAAAAACAAACTTTGCAGCAATCGACAAAGGTAATAAACTGTTGATGCAGTCTTGCCATATCATGGGTTGATTGATTGATTCGTTTTCTACGGCTCATCAACCTTTTAAAGAAGAGAAAGGGGCACAAGACAATGATGCGTCTTCTTACCGGATTTATTCGGCCAATATAATGAGCCAACCCCAGATTGATTTGCTTTTTTACGGCTTATCAACCTTTTGCAGGTAAGTTAAAGCCAAAAAAAAAACATTTTTTAGATTCCAAAAATTCTTTTGGGGATAATAATCGTTTAGCGACTCAATTCTTACTAATTAACCCATAGATGGTGGAGAAGAGGTGGATTCATAGCTTACCCAAGGCTATTTGCGCGTTAGTGAAATATAACGAACTCGACGGATATTGGAACTCAGCTTTCTAATTAAAAATTCCGAGATATTATCCATTATGGGTTATATATATATATATATTAGGTTGGTGCAAAAATAATGTCGTTTTCTCACATATGTTACTATGTGAGAAAACGACACTATTTTTGCACCAACCTAATATATATATATATATATATATATATATATATATATATATATATATATTGCTTAATGAATATTTTCTTACCATTTCAAAATTATTTTTTGTTTGAATAAAGTTTTACACTAAAATTTATTGTCATGTCCTGAAAAATTACTATATTTTAAAAATTAGTTCTATAGTACAACTTGATTTTGTTGGGAAAAGCTTTATTATCATTAAGAATATAGTTTACTGAATTGAAATATTAGGTTGTTGCAAAAATAATGTCGTTTTCTCTCATATGTTACTATGTGATAAAACATTGACATTATTTTTGCACCAACCTAATAATTATTGATTTTTGAAATTATTTCTTATATCATTGAAACTTACCTATAGAGGACAAATATGTCTAAATTTTTAAGCAATAAAATAGATCACTTTAAAAAAAACTTTGAATCCATGAAATGAATGCACAATTTTTTTAATACCGGCCTCAATATTAATAAAATTATTGGTATCAATATCAGAACTGGAAACTTCTATATTATGACATCACTAGTCAGAATATTAGCCATTTCAAATTTTTAAACCACAATGAAAGATTAAATGCAGATATATACGGTCAGCAGCTCCAATCTAGATCTTACTAATATATGAGAAATAATAGAATCTTTTAGTGAAAAACAAACTAATCAGATTATTTTTTGATTTTGAAATGCAGATTTAAGTAAAACTATTCAGTGAATTTTCAGAAAGATTTGATCTCAATTTTGTGAGATACAATTCTGCTGCTGAAAACGCCACTTCAGATTTTGTACTTGTAGGCTTAATTGAAAGTAATGCATTATAGATTATAATACTTGTCTAGATTTTCTGTTCTTTTTAAAGATTCTTCAAAGCTCTTACATTCCATGTTGACATCAAAATTTGCTGAAGGTTCTTCTCTCAGTGGAATCGTCTCTAACTGTTCTATTTCTTACAAATATTCTCCGGGCAATGGGTCATCATTTGCCCTTTTTTTCAGCTTCTATTAACGCTTGTACCTTTAAAGCAGCCAAGTCATTGTTGGCTTACACTTTTGTTTTTCTTGCCGATCTAACTATACACTATTGTCGAATAAAAGCCTTTTAAAAAGTATGAAGTTTTCTTGAGTACAACTATAGAATGAAGTGAAAAAAGCTCATCATCCTGGTTTTTCAAAGTTCTATGGCCATGGAGGTATTTAAGTAAACCTACAAACTCTGTCTTCTTGAGGAATAATAATTACTCAGGATTTCTTTTAATGAATTTGCTAGTGGGGGATTCTTCTCTGAGAGTTTCTTTATAATGAACTTGAAGGAGATTCCAGCGGTCAAAAGTGTTGTATCTCTTGAGCTTTTCAGAGCTATCTCAAAGAGACAAAACATATTACTGATGTCTTTCAAAATATCCCACTCTTTTGATGAGATTGTTTTAGTGGAACGAATTACACTTAATGCTTTCGGGATGCATTATTAGAACCTTAAGAACCCTTTTTATCATGTTAAAAATACTTTTCCACCTTGTCTTGAAGACTATGATTAGCTTGTGTTCTTTCCTGTTAAACTAGTCTTTTACAACATCTTGGAGCTTCTCGTGTCTTAGTGGGACTTCTGAAACATTCGACAGATTCTTCTGTCTTTATTATAGCATAGAAGCACTTTTGCAGTAATGGAACGCTGAGATTTTTTCGCAGTTCTAGAAGAACGATATTAGAAAAAAGACTTTTTAATTCTTCATCTACTTCATATTCATTTTCACTTAAAATTTCATTGGATGTGACAGCAGCTTTATCTCCTTCCTCCTCCCTACTTACTTCATTTTCACTCTCTCCTACTGATTCTTCTTATTCTTCACCGATATCCTTCTCACTTTGCAGTCTCTTTTTTTTTTTTTTTTACAAAACTGAAGAAATAGCTAGATGCATAATATGAACTAAACCCCGTTGATGCTCAGGTAAGTTTTTTTTCCAAACTTTACCAAGACTGAGTTACCATCATTTTTATCACAATCAAATCCAAATCAGCAAACAGTTTTTGTTTTTTTTTACAATCTCGATGATTTTGACACTATTAGGACTTTCAAGAATTTTAATCGAAATCAATACATGGCTTTATGATGTCCATTAATATTCATGTATCTTACATTTTTATGGGTGTATATTCATTTAGAGTGGCATAGAATCGAACCTCTTTACTATTATTTCAAAATGGTGTACCAGTTCATACTTTTTCATTGATTTAACTTGCTTTGAACAGAAACAAAAGCCATAAAGGGCGGCGAGTTTTACAATTCATTCTTCGATAGATTTTGGAGTGAGAAAGGATGTTAATATCTTTTGTCTTTAAACTGCTTCACATTCATTGTTCGAATCAAAATCAGCAGAGTCTTATGCACGGCTTTAAGGAAACAAACAATCCTGCTGTTGAACCTCCACCACAATTTAGGACGATTTTACACTTTAAGCACTCGGCTTCGTCTTTACCTTTTATAGTAAAATATTTACAAGCACTTGATTTTTTCGGCATTGTATGTAAAGGGTCAAAATGCTAATTACTTTAAAAGAAAATATCTTTTCAAAATCAAAATTGTGCTGCATATTGCTGGAAGCCAGTCAAATGCATACAGATTCTTGATGACAGGAAACTGTATTTTAACATTATTGTTTTTTATATTTGCATAATTATAGCTTTATGGTTAATAATATTCACCCTATTACTAATATTCAACCTAATCCTACAAGGACAATTACTTCAATGTTTATATATATATATATATATATATATATATATATATAGTAATATATATATATATATATATATATATATATATATATATATATATATACAGTGTAACTCGGATATAAGAGAGTTGTCGGGACCGGAGAAGAAGTCTCTTATATCCTAGTTTCTCTTATATCCGGGTTTGGTCGATTTTGTTTAGGTAAGTATGGCTCTAATTTGAGACCAGATAAAATATCTCTTATATCCATGTTTATCTTATATCAGGGTCTCTTACACTGTATATATATATATATATATATATATATATATATATATATATATATAAATCTAGTAGAATATATATAAATATAGTAAAAATATATATAAAGCTAGTAAAATCTCGCAAAAATATGTAAATCTAGCAAAATATTATTGTCCTCGTGATCGCGAAATAAATATCATAAAGCAGGCACAACATCTAAATATTATTCCATAACGGTTATCTGTGAACCGAAAGAAGTAATCCAGAATTTAATATTTCTATGGGAGCATTTAACTCAGCAGAGGCATACGATTTAGTTGGAATTTTATTATTATGGCGACTTAGATTTATTTTGGACATTAAGGACACTGGACTCTATAGTGATGATGGTGTAATTTTCCTCCGTAAAACAAGTCCACGAAATACAGACATATTGAGAAAGAAACTGACAAAATTCTTTAAAGATCACGAATTAAATTTATAACTACCACCAATTTTAAAGTGATCAGCTTTCTCGATGTGACCTTAGACTTGAATAATGTTTATTGCAAACCATATACCAAATATCTATATAACCATAGATACGTCATTAAAGAATCAGACCACCATCATAAAATTCTAGGTAATTTGTATAAATTAGTCCAAGTTAGATTATCTACCAACTTCAGCAATAAGGAAATATTTGATAATAATAAAATTAAATGTATAAAGGATTTAGAACTAAGCAATCATAATGTAAAATTAGGGAAAAAAAACAAAGACGGTAAAAATAAACAGAAACACTGTAAGCGTGAAATCATATGGCTTTAATCCACCTTTTAATTGTAATGTTCAAACTAATATCGGAAGAATTTTCCTAAGTTTAATTCATAAGCACTTTAACCATTCACTAACACTAAAAAAGACTTTTAACAAAAAAGAAAAGTGAGTTAATGACATAGACATATCCATATCCCAAAACAACACATTATATTAAACAAATTTCCAACAAAGACAACGTAAATTTTTCTAAAAAAAAAAAACTGCCGAAAAAATATGACCTATCTCTTAAACGGTCAATGTATAACTGATATTATTGTATACCGAGCGAGCAAAGGTAACGATATTAATTTTTGGTTCCACTGAATATACTAATATTACCAGGAGATTAATACAAAATTATAAAATCCAAATTAATTTTACAAATAGAAGATAAGCTATATACAGTAGTAACGCAGTACAACTAAAATATAAGTATCAGAAAAACCATAATCAAATTCCAAACTTTAACTAAATTGTAAGGTAAAAGGTAAACTATGTTTACAATTTACAGTTGATTCATTTCTTTGATTTAATAAGAATTTTTATTAATATGATAATTTCCAGTTTTTCATGTAAACATATAGGCTATCGCACTTCTCTTATCCAGTTTCTAGCTTCCTAGTCAAATTTGATCTTCAAAATATTAAATTCAACGCCAATCTTCTGTCTTCTTAATTCTTGTTGTTTTATTGTCCTCTCTCCTTAATAGAATTTCTCCTTTTCTTCATACTCTCTAACACTCAGTAATCCTTTGCATCGTAGTTTCTTTATTGCCTTGCTTGAGGCGAAATGAGTTTTTTAAATAAAAGACGACAAAATCAAGTTCACGATTTACACACCTGTTTCGATAATATTCCCTGCAGACAAAATTATCAGACAAAAACAAAATGCTGATTTTTTTGGATGTTTCTCATGGGGAGACTGGTTTTCACCAATCAGGGTCCTATCATTATATTTTCCAACAAACTTCTTTCTGTCATCTGCAGGGTTTTTTTTTTTTTTTCTCTTACCTCATCTTTCTGATTTTATAAGCTCCATAATTAATTATATCTAACCATTCTTTCATTACAAAAGTCCTTTCTTTTACTCTTTTGCAATCTTCAGGTCTCCATCACTTATACTGAAATATAAATATTTTGTTTAAGATAAACGCTTCTTCCTCGTTAGACTACAGATATATTGATTTACTTATGTGTATGTAGGAAATGTTCTTTTCCGTTTTTTTTTTCTCGCGTGTAATTATAATCGTGTTTCTTCATTGACTCAGAACCTTCCAATGTACACTTCTCTCTCTCTTACTTGTCTTTATTTCTCTCTCTCTCTCTCTCTCTCTCTCTCTCTCTCTCTCTTTCATTCATTTACATTTTTTTATTTTCGCTTCCCACTCAAACCCCTGTGCTAATTTGGCATCCCATAACCCATCTAATGTGATTCAGCTTCTTTACCAGGCATATTTTCTTTAAAAATGTTGGGAACGAAATGTTTAATACGTGGTATTTATTTACTTTCTTTAATTTCTTATTGCTCGTCTTCTTTAAATAGGTTTAATAGATAACAAGTGCCAAATATAGCTTAATATAATAATGAAAAATAGTGTAACGTTTATAGAAATAAGAAATATTATAACGCTTATAGCAATAACAAATATTATAACACATTTAGCAATAAGGATATAACTTTTATAGTAATAAGAAATAATGTTTATAGTAATAAATAATATATCGCTTATAGCAATAAGAAATATGTTTATGAAGTAATATAACGCTTATAGCAATAAGAAATAATATAACGTTTATAATAAGAAATAATATAATTCTTATAGCAATAAGTAATAATTAGTAATACTCGTGAATATTTTGTTTTTGCTATTTGAATTATCTGATGAATAATATTTTTAAGTTAATGATTGAATAAATGAGTTGTAACTTCTACGATAATAAAATACTTGTGGAAATTTTCCTATTGCATCGTTAAATATTTGAGCTGAACAAAATATTGTAATAATATTGTAATAATAATATTGCAAGTCTTATTTAAAGAAGTAACATAATATAACACAAA
Source organism: Acanthosepion lycidas (assembly GCA_963932145.1). NCBI lineage: Eukaryota > Metazoa > Mollusca > Cephalopoda > Sepiida > Sepiidae > Acanthosepion > Acanthosepion lycidas. Next base: position 67,973,556 of record OZ010573.1, read on the forward strand.
ATATTTGAAATTGACAAGCTTTTTCCATTTCACTGAAGTAGACGTGAAAGACAGGTGAGAGTTATATCTTACTCTCTGTTCGCTATCATTCTCTCTTTTTCTCACTGAAACCAAACGGCGTATGAGATATGTCTTTTCCGTCTTTCGCCGTGATCAAAAGGCGACAGTCCTTTATTCATTAGATATTGACAGGATGTAACATATACGTTAACACACTCACTAAGAAAAAGCCGATTTATAATATGATGTTTGCCAGAAAAATTCTCTTGCCACTGCCTTGTTGGTAATTCAAGCAGCTATTGATTTCTTTTGTGAGAAATCTCAGGATTCTTCTACAGAACCACATCACTGATGCTTCTGGTCTCTTCTTCATCTGTGAGGAAAATGTGCAGCATTCACAGTCACACAGACGGATATTAGGAATATTAAGCAATCCTTTCTTTGATTCTAACGGAATAATTATATGTGTTAATACATTGTTTCATTTCTGAAAGCCTCTATCTCTAGTTCAAAGCACTATATATCCTTTCCTTGATTCTAACGGAATAATTATATGTCTTAATACATTGTTTCGTTTGTGAAGGCCTCTATCTCTAGTTCAAACCACTATATATCCTTTCTTTGATTCTAACAGAATAATTCTATGTCTTAATACATTGTTTAATTTCTGAAAGCCTCTATCTCTAGTTCAAAGGACAAGATATCCTTTCTTTGATTCTAACGGAATAATTATGTGTCTTAATACTTTCTTTCATTTCTGAAAGCCTCTATCTATAGTTCAAGCCACTAGATATCCTTCCGGGATTCTAAAGGAATAATTATATGTCTTAATACATTCTTTCATTTCGGAAAGGCTCTATCTATAGTTAAAACCACTAGATATTCTTTCCTTGATTCTAACGGAATAATTATTTGTCTTAATATATTGTTTCATTTCTGAAAGACTCTATCTCTAATTCAAACCACTAGATATCCTTTCTTTGATTTTAACGGAATAATTATATGTCTTAATACATTGTTTCTTTTCTGAAAGCCTCTGTCTGTAGTTCTAACCACTAGATATGCTTTCTTTGATTCTAAGAGAATAATTATATGTTTAATACATTGTTTCATTTCTGAAAGCCTCTATCTCTAGTTCAAAGCACTAGATATCCTTTCTTTGATTCTAACGGAATACTTCTATGTGTTAATACATTGTTTCATTTCTGAAAGGGTCTATCTCTAGTTCAAACCACTATATATCCCTTCCTTGATTCTAACGGAATAATTATATGTCTTAATACATTGTTTCGTTTGTGAAAGCCTCTATCTCTAGTTCAAACGACTAGATATCCGTTCTTTGATTCTAACGTAATAATTCTATGTCTTCATACATTGTTTCATTTCTGAAAGCCTCTATCTCTTGTTCAAACGACTAGATATCCTTTCTTTGATTCTAACGGAATAATTATATGTCTTAATACTTTCTTTCATTTCTGAAAGCCTCTATCTATAGTTCAAGCCACTAGATATCCTTCCGGGATTCCAAAGGAATAATTATATGTCTTAACACATTCTTTCATTTCGGAAAGGCTCTATCTCTAGTTCAAACCACTAGATATCCTTTCGTTGATTCTTACGGAATAATTATTTGTCTTAATATATTGTTTCATTTCTGAAAGCCTCTATCTCTAATTCAAACGACTAGATATCCTTTCTTTGATTTTAACGGAATAATTATATGTCCTAATACATTGTTTCGTTTCTGAAAGCCTCTGTCTGTAGTTCTAACCACTAGATATGCTTTCTTTGATTCTAACAGAATAATTATATGTTTAATACATTCTTTCATTTCTGAAAGCCTCTATCTCTAGTTCAAAGGACTAGATATACTTTCTTTGATTCTAACAGAATAGTTCTATGTCTTAATACATTCTTTAATTTCTGAAAGCCTCTATCTCTAGTTCAAACCACTAGATATCATTTCCTTGATTCTAACCGAATAATTCTATGTCTTCATACATAGTTTCATTTCTGAAAGTCTTATTCTCTAATTCAAACCACAAGATATCCTTCCTCGATTCTATAGGAATAATTCTATGTCTTCATACATTGTTTCATTTCTGAAAGCCTCTATCTCTAGTTCAAACGACTAGATATCCTTTCTTTGATTCTAACGGAATAACTATGTCTTCATACATTGTATCCTTTCTGAAAGCCTCTATCTCTAGTTCAAACGACTAGATATCCTTTCCTTGATTCTAACGGAATAATTCTATGTCTTAATACATTCTTTCATATCTGAAAGCCTCTATCTAGTTCAAACGACTAGATATCCTTTCTTTGATTCTAACGGAATACTTCTATGTCTTCATACATTGTTTCATTTCTGAAAGCCTCTATCTCTAGTTCAAACCACTAGATACCCTTTCCTTGATTCTAAAGGAATAATTATATGTCTTAATACATTGTATGGTTTCTGAAAGCCTCTATCTTCAGTTCAATGTAACTTCAAACTTCTGTGTCACATTTCCGTCGTCAAATTTAGGATTTTCCATTTCATTGTTTCATATAGTATTTCAATTTGTTTGCCATCCCCTTCGAAACTGGAATGTACCCAGTAATCCTGGCGCCTCTGATGTGCCTCAAAATCACCGAGAAATTTTCCTTCTAAAGTTCTGTCCAATATCGCCTATGATTCCACTTGGATTTCATCTACTGTCTTGAAATAGCCTCTCTTCAGATTCTATTTCGTTTTATAGAACACGAAACTCAAGCCTCACGTAAAGAGCCAAGGGACAAACTTTACAACAACGTGATGACTATTCAGATTTACCGTGAAAACCTATTGGCTAACTTCATAACTGATTCTAGTCATAGCAAGACTTGATTGGTGCTCATATTCAGTTTTTTTTAATTCAATAAGGATGTCTACTCAAACCCATGTGCCGCCGTGACCCGTAGCCGATTAGTGACGTAGAGGCAACTCCTTTACTGTAACAATGACAGCAGTGGGGCATTTAGGGCAAGATAGGCTGATGGAGCCCAATACTTTTAGGGTGGTTTTGAATTTAGAGTTTTCTTTTCTTCCAGACTGATTACTGCCAGGCGACAAGTGAGTTCAGTCTGCCCTGCTATTTAGCCCATAGCTGGATAATGATGGATTCATGCCTTTTCCAAGAGCATTAGTGCACAGTCAACGAAACCGCATTGAGCCATAAATGAACTCCGCACGCTAATATCCATTATGTTATTCAACTTTATGAATTTAAGTGCAATACTAGATTCGCAGCGAGATCTAATCATTTTACATTTGAAATGACTATATGTAACCGTAAGTTCTATGCTGACAGTTTCTTCTCTGGTATTTCTCGCTTGCGACATTCTCGTCTGGCTCCTTGCTTTCTAGTTAAGTTTGATTTTCAAAAAATTAATTTTCAATCATTATATTCAGTCTACTTGTTCTGTTCATTTATTTTTTTTCTCTCGTTATAAATGTTTGGGTTTTTTTTTCCATAGTCTCGTATACTCAGCAACGCTTGCGTCTTAGCAGCGTTATTGCCTTGTTTAGGATGAAATGATTAAATAAATAAATAAAACTATCAGAGTCTCCCAAACATGTACATCTACTAAAAAATCAACAATATTTTTTTATCACTATAAACGTTAGTGATAAAAAAAATATTGTTGATTTTTTTTTAAATCATTCTTCCTTTTCTTACAAATTACACACATTTTTAATTCTGCCTTTATTTTTATTTTTGTTTATTTATTTATTTGGTAAAGGTCTCCTTAGTACCGTTCCACTTGACTTAGTAAGTATCGGCACTGGCGTATGGCCGTATCCTGCTTCATATTCTGTTTTGGTTCAGTTATTTATTCAATTTTCATTATTAGTATTATTATTGTAGTCATTTTTTCTTGTTCACATCCCATTGGGAAATGTCTTTGCAGGCAATCTTTATTATGCTGGGTTGGCATCTCATTATGGATGCATTGAATTTCCGCCGAAGGAATCAATCTCTTGTGCAAGATATAAATGCAACTACAGCAACGTACATAGATACGGTTGAGACGTGATTTTCTTTGTTTCTCGTTCCTATGACAGGATTGCCAGAAAGAGTTGAACTTGAGATAAAAAAAAAAAAAAAAAGAATATGTTCAGATCAGAGTTTCTTCTGCAAGCCAAAAGGAATAAATAGTTCGCATGATACACACACACACACACACACACACACACACACACACATATATATATATATATATATATATATATATATATATATATATATATATATCGGAAGCAATTCTTCTTTCATGCATGTTTCCTTCAATGTGACGGAAAAAGAAATAGTTTTTTCATTCGGTTTTTCTAGTGTTCTTACAGTTTCTCTATTATGAGGACTACAAAAGTGTAGAAACAGTCCGTATTGATTAACGTCCCGAACGCCTAATCACGTACGGACAATCTCTACCAACGCTTAGTCATCATAAAAAAAACCGTAAGGCCTTTTAAAAACAGAATAAAAAATGTATTTTTTCTTGTTCGTCGCATTCAAAGAACAGGAAGATATGCACGCTTGCATACACACACACATACACACATATATATATATATATATATATATATATATATATATATATATATATATATATAAACGCACATATACACACAAAAATATATATATAGAAATATATACACATAGATATACAAACACACACACACGCTGGTATATATATATGCATATATATATATATACATACACATATATATGTACATATACATATACATACATCCATATATATATATATATATATATATATATATATATATATACGCATATACATACATATATATATATATATACATATACATATATATGCTACATAGACTTATCTATTTATATATGCATATACATACATACTTATATATATATATATATATATATATATATATATACATACATATATCCATACATTTCACACACGCAGACACACCCATCACACACACACACACACACATATATATATATATATATATATATATAAAAATATATATATATCAGGTGTACACATGCTTCGTACCTATCTATATATCTATGTACATTGTTTTTCGTAAACAAAGACGATAATTACCAACTGCTGAGCGACCAGTTCCGTTTGCGGAAATAAAATGTCTTAATCAGGGCAACTTATATCATTAGCAATCTTTGAACAGACGGGAACGCTATAGTAGAGTAATTAATAGACTCTATGCCGACGGAAATTTTTTCCTAACTCTAGTTAACCAGCGTTGCCCAGGAAAAAATAGCTTCCGTGATCAGCTTTCGCTATTCATACCCTAAAGGAAGTAGTGTAGATTCCACAAGTACTTAACAAAATTCTAAATAAAACAGCCTTTTCTATTCGCCCACAAGGGCATAAGTTATTTCGTGTCAGTTAATTTTTATTTAAACAACTCTAATTTCAACATGATAGAGAAAAATATATAAAAGCCTACGTGAATATTGCTCTCTCTCTCTCTCTCTCTCTCTCTTTCTCCGTTTCTTTCTCTCTCTTTCGCTTTGCCTGTCTGTCTGTCTGACTCTCTGTCTCTCTCTGTCTCTGTCTCTCACTCTTTCGCTCTCTCTCTCCCCATGTATATATATATGTCAAACATTTTCCAGCAAGAAGGGATCACAAAAATATTTTGAAGTTTGATTATTTTGAATAGTAAAGTACTTTTCAGCACCCCCATATCTATCTTTTCATATGTATTTCATTACCTATCAACACTTTTCAGTCTGCTCATAATCTATCTATCTATCTATCTATCTGTGTGTATGATAACAAAAAAATAAGTTAAATTTTATTATTATGCGTACACATACACATAAAGAATAAAAAATAGTAAAGGAGGAATACAATGTTGATGGCCGGCACAGAAAGAAAACTTCATACAGAAGGTAGTAAAGGAAAGCGAGAAGAAAGGACTAACCACCAATTGTAAGAAGACACGATGCATGGTTGCCGGCCAAGACGGAGATACCAAAATCAAACCAGTACAAGAATTTAAATATTTGGGAAGTGTTTTATTACTAGAAGAAGGAAAATTCCAAAAGATTGTTGGAATAGCAAAGATGCCTCTCAAAGGCCAAGCGAAGTATTAAGAAACAGGAAGATTTCGTTAGAAACAAAGAAAGAAAGAGCAACTGTCACTTAATATGAGCCTACCCATATGGCAATGAATGCTGGACAATCTCTTCAGAGATGACGAAACTTGAAGCAACAGAAATGTGGTTCTACAGGAGGATGCTGAGAATACCATGGACCAAATCTGTGAGCAACGATGAAGGCTTAAGAAAGATGAAAGAAAAAAGGATGCTTATACTTTTTGGATAATTTGACACTTAGAAGGATTATATTGAAGACAAGAAGGACAGAGGAAAGCAATGGGTGGTACAACAAAGACTGGAGGGTTATGAGGAAAAGCCAAACCTTACTAAAAACTAAAAAGACGAAAAGACGAAGAAGATGAGGAGGAAAAGAAGAAGAGGAGGAGGAGGAGGAGGAGGAGATGAGGAGGGGGAGAGGAGGAGGAGAAGACAAGGAGGAGGAGTTGGAGGATTTGGAGGAGGAGAAGAAGAAGAGGAGGAGGAGGAAAATAAGGAGAAAAAGAAGAAGAGGAGGAGGAGCAGAAAAAGAAGAAGGAGGAGAAGAGGAGAAGAAGAGGAGGACGAGAAGAAGAAGAGAAGGGAAAAAGAAGAAGAGGAGGAGGAGCAGAAAAAGAAGAAGGAGGAGAAGAGGAGAAGAAGAGGAGGACGAGAAGAAGAAGAGAAGGGAAAAAGAAGAAGAGGGGGAGGAGCAGAAAAAGAAGAAGGAGGAGAAGAGGAGAAGAAGAGGAGGACGAGAAGAAGAAGAGAAGGGAAAAAGAAGAAGAGGAGGAGGAGCAGAAAAAGAAGAAGGAGGAGAAGAGGAGAAGAAGAGGAGGACGAGAAGAAGAAGAGAAGGGAAAAAGAAGAGGAGGAGGGACAGGAGATGATGAGGAAGAAGAAGAACAACAACAACAACAAATGTAAGCGTGACTCTCAGCTTAACGCGTAGGCGATTATAAAAATTCTGTTCACTTGACATTGAGAGCTGTGTTTTAAAATTGACAGTGTTGTCAAGTTAATATCGTTATATGTATATATATAAATGTATCCATACGTTTATGTGTGTGTGTGTGTGTGTATTTAATTTTTGATGTTTAAAAGATGCGATTCCATATTTTAAAGATAAATAAACTGTTAATTGTTTTTTACACTTGGCTTCAATTTTTTCGGTTCTTCAGGTGTAGACGTTTATCCCTTGTTTCCTACTTAGGATCTGGTTTCCCATTCCTTCTAAAGACTTCTCATTCTCTTTCACCCCTAGTAGCCGCACCCCCCTTGCGTCTTAGTCTCATTATCGCCTTTCTAAAGGTGAATTTAAAAAAAAAAAAGAAAAAAGTAATTTATCAATTCCTCATAAATAGAAAGAAGATTTAATGAAGCGTGAAGTACGAATCCTGAATTCGAACCCCAACTACTTGGGATACCGAGAATAGCGTCCAGTCTGAGAAAATAGTGATTTCTCCAAATTGTTATCTCCCTTCTCATGAAATTTCACTCACTTGAAATATGCCGTGTCTCTTCAGGACATGGAGCTCATGGCTCTCCACAACTTCCTATTCTTCATCCATGGAATAAAATGCCGCGTATTAATTGAAACGTTCGTAAATTTGGATCGCGTCACTAATGAAAAGAAACAGAACTAGTAGCTTCATACATTGAATTATCACCTCTTCACACCATTGAAGAATTTACACCTTGACGATTACTCATCTCTGTATGAAGCCATTATTTATTTATTCAGTGCTAAGACATTAATGCATTTACAGAATATTCTTCTTTATGTGCCGTGTCCTCTCAGGTGATCATGGCTCTCCACAACTTCCTGTCCTTTGTAGCTCTTCATAATTTTTCTTTCTGTTATTTCTCCTAAACCGCCATCCATTTACTCAAGTTCATTAAGTATGTTATTCCTCTGTCCCTCTTGCCCCAGTCTGTCTTATGAGTATCAGATTTTCCAAACCTTCCTTCCTCATTACATGTCCTAGAAATTTCAGTTCTCTCTTCCTGATGTTAAGTATAAATTTCCACTTTGTTTTCTATTTTCTGTGAAACTTCGTCGTTTGTCACATGTTGGATCCATACTATCCTCAGCATCCTTCTGTAGAACCACATTTCCCCTACTTCAAGTCTCTTCTTCATCTTTGGAGAAACTGTTAACTGCATTCACTGCCATAAAGAATGACAGACATCAAGTAACAGTTCTTTTATTTTTTTCTAACGAAGTTTTAAAAGAACAAGGCTTACAGCTATATCACGTTGAAACACCGGTTCCCGTACGATTTAAGCAACGTCGAGCCTGGTCAGTACTTTGGATGTGTGGATAGTGTAATGGATAATTGCTCAGAATTCTTAATCGGAAAGTCGAGTTTCAATTCCAATTGGCTTCATTATATTCATTTACGCGTAAATAACTTTGGGAGAGTTAGGAATCCATCTCTCCCCAGCTATGGATTAATTAATAAGACTTGTGTTACTAAATGATTAGTATCCCAAAAACATTCTTACAATCTAAAAAGAAATATTTTCTGTTTTTAAATAAACTACAAGGGTTGATAAGCAGTAGAAAACGAAACAATCAATCAATTAAAACAAAAAAATAAGTTGTCAAATATATTGCCAAGTATGAGATTATTTTCCTTACGGTGAACTCAAAACATTGTTTTTTTGCAAACCGAATCCATGAAATAAAAAAATCCAAAGAAAACTATGCACTGAATAAAAGATAATTTCCGTTTCCGGGGTCAAAACGAACGAGCGATGTGGCAGGCTTCATGTAACGCAAAAGAAAATTTTTGCTGAGGTCACGTTTAAGAAAGGAGCTTATGTTGGAAAATATTTGTTGTAGCTGTCGACTTATTGACATAGCTATATTTTGTAGCGCCAATGAACACTGGTTGCCACTTTTGTGATGTCAACGAATACTCGTTGTCACTTTCGTAAAACTCGTTGTAGTAGAGGCTTTGTAATCGCAGATACAACTATAGTAACGCCGTTGAACAATACTGGTCTCAGACACCTTCAAATAACATTCGCACTAATAGTACTTGCTCGATAATACTCGCTCGAATAATAATCAGTATAGTGATCTGAATAGAGAAATAGTATAGTGAATAGAGTAGAGAATAGCTATCCGAATAGTAATAGAGGATAGAAGAGAAATGGCGATCTGAATAGTATAGGGGAGAGACTACAGTATAGCGATCGTTAGTCATCAGCTACTTCGTACATATATGCGTTTCCTCTATGGTCATGTGGGCTACTTAATTCAATAATGGTATCGCCTGTATTTGCTCACTGGCGATCTATGTTCAAATTCAAGTGTCAGCCGCGACACTTTATTCCAATATAACACTATATATGTGTGAATATGTTCCCCCTTGACAAAGTGATTGATATGAAATATCCGAATAAAGTAAAGATGGAATTTATAAAAGCCAGTTAAATTTTTTACTTCTTTTTCGTTTTTGCCAATGTTTCGCACTGTACGAGAACTTCAAAACAAACATATCAAATCACAATATTTACATTATATTTCAACATACATCCTATGTACAATTCGCAGGGATTTGTTCACGCGTACCTATTTTTAAATTTCGCTTTATTTTTTTTAAATTAATCATAGCGTTTTCAAGAAGCAGGGTGTTACGAATAATCAATAATCCACTTGTTTTGTTACTCTCCTCTTTGAGAGAGCTATTTCTGTTTATTGGGACTATAAAAGGACACTATACGCGAACCTTGTATTCTCAATTGAATAAAGCTTTCTTAAAGCCTACACCTGCGTACTTTTGTCATTACATAGGGTTGCTATGGTAACGATTTTCGCTTTAGATTTTTTTTTTCAGCTATTTTAAAAATGCTCGTTAACAAGAAAAAATAAAACATCCAATTGTTTTTCCATATATGTAAGAGTTATCTACATTGCAACAAATAATTAGAAACGTGTGCATAGGCGGTCATGGCTCTCTACAATTTCCTGTCCTTTGTAGCTCTTAATAAATTTCTTATTTCTCCTAAACCCTGTTCCGCCAACCATTTACTCACGCTCATTTATTAGGTCATGCGTCGATTTCCTCTTGCTCTCTATCTGTTCCGTGAATATCAGATTTGCCAAGCCCTCTTTCCTCATTATGTGCCCAACAAACCTTAACTAGCTCTACCTGATGTTAAGTATCAGTTTTCTTTTTATTTCAGTTTTCTCTAAAATTTCATCCTTACTCACATATTCAGTCCATTATCTTCTCAGCATCTTTCCGTAGAACAACATTTCTGTTGCTACAAGTTACTTCTTCATCTTTAAGATTATCCAGCATTCACATTCATGGACAGATATTACGTAACTGTTCAGTTCTCTTTACTTTGTTTCTGAATTAGTTTTTTTCTGTTTCCTAATACTCTACTAAGCTTTTAATGACCCCCTAATTATTTGTTAACTGTGGCAAGAAATGGCTTGTAATTTTTAACACCTCCAAAACGAAACTGCTATCTTTTGGTCATCATTTTTGCCTTCTACCAGCCTGCACGATACTAACCCCCAGAAGTGCAACCCATTGCTCCGTCCTGGTCCCAGGTTTCCCACTGACAAGTGGAGTGTTTATAATGAAATATTTTGTACATTTATAAATTTACTATTCGACTTTGCATTGAATATTGCTGGCATATCTGGTCTGGTGCACCTTTTTTGGGGATGGCAAGGTTATACCCTCCC
>OZ010573.1:67986876-68004376 GCA_963932145.1 Acanthosepion lycidas
GAAAAACAACGCATAACATATTTAGTAGGTTATATTAAATGGATGGCGGAACAGGGTTTAGGAGAAATAAAAAAAGACAAAGTTTATTCAAAGCTACAAGGGAGAGGAAGCTGTGGAGAGTCATAATTGCCTACATCAAGGAGGAAAACGGTAGATAAATAAGAAAAAACAAGTGTATAGTTATAATAATGTTACAATCATTCAGTTATATATATATATAGGGTGTTTCATTAAAACGGATTATATAATGTTGTTTCATTAAGACGGATCAAACTCAGCAGTAAATAAATTAGTGTTATTGGTGAAAATTTATTTATTTCTCTATTGGATCATGTTACTTAAGTCATGGCAATTATGTGTGAAAAATAATATCGCTTAAATATCCGCCAAATCTGAAAGAAAAGAAAAAAATCATTAGACCCTTAAACTTTTAAAATCGGTCCAAGTTATTGGAACACTCTTTATTTGTAATTTGCTTTTATAGCTATATATGTCTCTGTATTGGTGCCAGTGTGCGTGTGTGTGTCCGTGTGTGTGCGCGCGTGTTTCTGTTCCTGTCTGTGTCTTCGTGTGTGCTTCACCTTTAGATTCTTTGCAGATATTGTGCCGCTTAGAAAAAGTTGGAAGGATGATGCTTGCTTTCTTATAAGTTTTTTATTTATTTATATTTATTTATTATACTATTTCTTCGATTTTTAGGCCAAAAAATATCGACAATAATACGACGAGCAGAAGTGTAATCACCTATAACTTGCATCTGCAAAGAGTTGAATAAAGTGAAAATAAATAAATAAAAACCAATCACAGCACGAGACGCGGGAGCGAAAATATAAGATAGAAAGCAAAAATGGACGATATAGTAAACACTATTCAGATTTATTGCATTTTTATTGAAAGTTTTCTATCAGGAGAATATCTTAGTCTTCACTTCTAGCAAAAGAAATACATTTAAGAGAGCTCAACCAAAATAAAGTGTTTGATATTTGTCCCGCCATAACCAACATCTCATCTTACTACAGCTCTTTGTCCAACGTCTTTGTTGATTCTTTCATTGTTTGACTCGTTTTTGGTGAATCCATCTTTGTAAAACAATGTGAACCACATTGTCTTTACTGCATTAACAAATCTCTTTTGTCATTTAATTTTTTTAATGTTACTTATTTTCTGTGTTTGCGTGTGCGATCTTAAAACGATGATCATTCTTTCTTTTTAATCCTCTTCCATTTTCTTTCTTTTTTATGCTGGTATTTGAATTTACAAAAGCATCCATTTTGTTTCTAGATGCAATATCTGTCCCAATGAAACGGCTGCAATGTTTCTCTTTCTGCTACCTCTTTCTTTCTTCGTGTTCGTTTTTCGCTAAAAAAAATTCTGCTTTCCAAAATTCATTCACACATTTACCATTTTTTTGTCTACGTTTTTCCGTCTTTCATTTTCCTCCTCTTCGCTTTATATCACACGACTGCTTTCTTTTTTTCCAACTTGCTCCAATATTTCTTTTTCTCCCTCTATCTCTGATTTTATTTTCGTCTCTGTATTTATTTTCTCTCATTGTCTGTCTTTCTTTCTCTGTTACACTCTCTCTCAGTTTTGATTTTTTTTTCTCTCCAAATGAACTTCGAATGCGTAATCTTTCTCTCGCTCTTTGGATCTCCCCTTCTCTCTTGCATTATCTCTTAGAATTTCGATTAGACGTTTCTTCTTCCTTCTCGTTTACTCCTCATTTTTGTTTGAGCTTCTCTTTCCACAGTTTTCTCGTTTTTTTAATCCATTTTCTCTTCTCTATATTCCCCTACTTCTTTTAATTCTTTTCATCATCTTTACCCTATTTTTTCGCCAATTCTCCTTCCATTTGCCGCGTTTTTCCAGGGCCTTTCTCAATTTTTATCACTTTATCTCAATGTTATTTCTGTCTTCTCCCTTATAGTCTAGCTTTCTACGTTTAAAAGAAGCAATGCCAGACTTTCATTTTCTCCCTCTCCTCATATCTTTTACTACTTTTTATTCAAAGCTTTTATTTACATTTAAGATATTTTTGACGTTCCGATTTTTTATTATTATTATTATTATCGGTCTTCCAAAGAAGTTGTTGCATTTTAATATTTTTTAAGTTTGTATTTTAAGAGCGTTGTCGATATTTTTTGCCACCATTTTTATGGGAGGAAAGAGGAAAAAAAGCATTTTTTTCGACGTTCGATTTGCGTTTTTGTTTAATTCCCCAACCCATCACAGCGGAAGTGACCAAATGCGTACTTTGAAAAAAAGGCACGCGACACATTCGATACGGAACCCACAAACTCTCTTTAAAAAAATTCTCATTTTATTTTATTTATTTATACTTTATCCTTCAACAACGTACATTTTAAAATTTGTCTTTTTTATTCATTTTATTTTATTTTGGCTTTTGTCAGCAAGTAAATGTGTGAGTAGAACCAGAGAGATGGAAGGGGAGAATTAGAACACAAAATCACGTACAACTGCAGCAAAAGCCGCAGTTAAAACATGGCGTTAATGCAGTTCCCTTTCACCTCCTAAAAAGCAGTCTCTTCTGCTTCAGACAATTTTTTTTCTTTCTATTCTTTCTCTCTTTTGGATCGTTTTTTTTTTTTTTTTTTTTTTTTTTTATTCGGTTCATTCTATATTTACTTTTCTTTTTTTTCTTTCTTTCTTGTTCTCTTTATTATCTTTTCATGGCCTTCTTCCTAAGCCCCCTAATTTTCGTTTTTTCCCTCGACACAACAATGTCTATCTACCAACGTGGGTGAATTATTAAAGCTGTAGCCTGAATTTTGATCTGAAATTTTCACTGTATAATGCTCGTACCAATTAATGGACAGATTTTAAGTGCGTTGACAAGGAAGGACTTGACTTATCCATGTATTTATCAACTTCCTAATCATACTCTCTCTCTCTTTCTCTCTCTCTCTCCCCCCTCTCTCTCTTTCACCCTCTCTTTCACTTCTCGTATGTTTAACGATTTTCTCTCTAGTTTAGCCATATGTTTACAAAGTTTAAAAGAACGAATAGTGAAATAGGACTAGGAAGATTGTGTTGCGCCTAATACATTAACAAATGTAGGGGACCATCTCTTCCTGAAAATCATTGTTCAATAACCTTGAGTTTTGACCATTAGCTACAGCGACAAGTCAGAAAAGATATTTAGGTTACTAAACTTAAATTAGTCTACCATATGATTACCCTAAAAGGCATCCAGTGAGTATCCAGGTCATAACTCTAAATTAGTTTAAGGAACGAAATTGCTAATCATTGCGCTTCAGCAGACGCCCATTTATTCAATCAGTGTTGTTTATTATTTAAACTATTTATATTTGGACCATTATCCTCATCTCTATTGTTGTTTTGGCAACATTTACGCCGTTGTTCACTCCGGCATTACCCAGGTGTATACAGGGAATTCTGAACTCAATTCTTTATTTAATCCATATGGAGGTAGATTGTTCTCTTTCCCCTGCTCATGTCTAGGGATATTATCTAATTCTTATTTTATTATTGCTCGCCCGTTTCCACTGAGGCCGAGTACACACCGTCCGACCCAGGGATTGAACTCACAACCACTATGCCATCAAGTTCACAGTATTGTTTAGTTAGACACAAAATCACAAATGTTTAACATACAGAAAGGACCCCCCCATTCCAATAATAATAGTTTAAGACACAAACAGTCTTTCTTTAACTCTTCAGTTTCTCTTTTCCTTTTAGTCTTCCTCCATTCATTCCCTCCACATCTCTCCCTCTCTCTCTGTCTCTCTTATTTCTTTCTCTCCTTCCCTATCTCTCCCTCCTCTCTTTCTCTCTATTTCTTCTCTGTTTCTTTTTCTTCTCTCTTTCTCTCCCCTCTCTCTTTCTTCTCTCTTTTTTCTCTCCCCTCTCTCTCTCTTCTCTCTTTTTTCTCTGCCCTCTCGCTTTTTCCTCTCTCTCCCTCTCTCTCTATCCTGTCTCTCTCTTTTTCTTCTTTCTTTCTCCTTCTCTCTCTCTTCCTTTTCTCTTTCTCTCCCCCCTCTCTCTCTCCCTTTCTATCTCCCTCCCTATCCCTCACCCTGTCTCTCGTCTCTCTTTCTCTATTCGTCATATTTCTTTTTCTCTTTATCCATCTTCTACATACACCCACTCGTCTTATTTATTTACTCTCTCGCTTTTACTCGCCTCTTTTCACTTCCCTTTTCACCGCCCCCCCCCCCGCGCTCTCTTTCCCTCTTTATCCACATTTCCAACAATTCAAACATCTTAACTCTCAGTCGCCTTTCACTGACATTTTTTCCTGTTTACTTTAAAAGATTTTCTATGCGATTTTTTATAATTTCAAACATTTTCTGGTTTCCCTCATTGCACTCTTTCTTCCTGCTTTCCTTTACACAAGATTATTCATATGCACTGTCATACACACGCGCATGCGTACACATGAACAAATATAAAAACGTGCAGAGAGCGATCTATTACAAACGCACCCCTAAATGTTATCCAAATAATTATAAATAATGAAGCCACTTATATATAATGCGGTCTGCTAACATACGACATGCCGATAATATGTATATATATATAACAAGAACCAGACAGATAATGTATGTATGTATGATATAGCTGACGGTATGAATGGAGAGATGAATGCAAGGATTCAGAACCTGATTGGTGGAATAGATGAACGAACGGTAGAAGGTATGAATGGCTGAAGGAATGGAGGAATGCATATAAGGCTGGAGTGATTGAGTGAAGGCGGATTATACAGAAAATGATGGATGGATGGATGGATGGATGGATTGACAAGGTTGGGTGGATGCATTGATGGATAATGTACGGTTGGATGGGTAGACGTATGGTTGAATGCATGTTTGGATGGATGGATGGATAGATGGATGTTTGCGTGGAGAGATACAAGACTAGCTATTAGAATGGAAAGATGGCTGGCGGAAGTAGGAATTTCGACAAAGAAAATTTATATCTTGAAAATATTTTACTTAAAAAAGCAGTTAATCTGTTGTGACCTAAATAATAATAATAATAATAATAATAATAATAATAATAATAATAATAATACCTCTATTAAAAACAGCCGTAAATAAGTGCATTAGAACTAATTCCATAAGGACTAAAACAGACATAGTAGAACACAATTGTAAATGTTGCTTATGAATGAAACTGTTATTTGCTCAGAACTACAACAATCAGGGAATTTTATTGTTATTATTATTATTATTATTATTATTATTATTATTATATTTCGATTTCTGCTATGGCGATACTACCTACCAAGTCTGCGGGAAGGCCTAAAGCAGATAGTGAAGTGTTGCTATGGCTACATTTCATGAGTTGTTTTTCTAACTTCCATAAAATCACTAGCGTTACATAAGTTCTTCTTACTGTACTTATCAAAACAATTGTTTGTATTTCTCTTAACCCGGGATTTCTAGTGTTGTTGTGTTCCTTTTTTATCATTCCAAGCGCACCTACTATGACTGGTACTATTCTTGTTTTTTTTTCAATTTCGACTTCCAGGTTTTTATACCACGATAGTTTTTCAAATTCCTTGTTTGATATGTTAATGTCCGCTAGGCAAACCATATAAGTTACTAGGCAAGTTTTTTTTTTTTTTTCTTTTCGGTTTTTGACAATTATGTTCAGTCAATGTATAGTATGTGTTGCCTCCAAGACTCAACCAGAAATTTCAAGGGAAAACAAGTTTTTTGTATCAGGAGATGCCAACAGATTAGGTCCCATCCAAACAAGAAGAAAAATCTGTATTTGTTATCATTATATGAAGAGAAATATATGCAAGTACCAATAAGCATGATTCTGTGCAATTCACATATTTTGGGTTAACTAGGAATTTGATGCACCTATTTGTTCATTTTTAATGTTATTCCTAAAGCCCCACTAATAATAAAAGGTAATGATGCTGTCTTGCCACAATTTATTCAGTTCTATCCCGAGGTCTTTGTAGTTGCTTAGTTTCGCAAACAATTTTAAAGATATGTTTGTATCAGCTGGGAATGAAAGATCTAACAGAAGACATAGATTTTCAACTTGATTTTTCACAATTATAAATAGTCGATTTGCCGGGATTTCCCTAGCAGTCTAAACGGTATTTGCCTGGATTTATCTGAATGTCAAATCAGAATGTTTATTATTATTATTATTTTATACATTTGCATACCAGATGATTGCAGCTTATTGTTGGGGATTGAATGAGAGCAAGTCTCTTTTTTTTAAGCGTTTCACCCCAAGAAAGGCGGGAAGCCACTAGGACGTAGGGGGTTACAGAAGATTTGGAGCAAGATCAGATAGAAGTGATAGAGGAAAGGAGAAGGATAGTGGATAGATCAAGGCAACTGGAAATGTCGATTGACATTACAATTGAATAGTTGGAGATTATAGCTCTCAGGGAAACTGGAATAGGGAAGTGAGTTCCACAGGCGAGAGGTGCGAGACATGAAGCTATTGGAGTAGTGAAACAGTGAAAAGGTGAGAGCGGGTCTTCTGATCTCCTTCAGTTTCCTCACAGGCAAAAACAACGCCATTGTTTAGACAATCTTAATTCATCGTGGAATTTCTAATTCGTCAAAGTTTGATCCCGTTATTTTGGACACTGTCCCAGGTGTGTTAAGTATTATAGGTACGACCATAAACTTCATTTTCCACTGCTTTCTCAGTTCTCAATCAAAATTTCTGGTATTTCTGCCAATTTTCGCCTACTTTCGCTTTCACCCTGCGATCGACAGACATAGTCAAGTCTGTGATCAGCCAGACTTTCTTTTCCTTGTTTACGACGATCAGACTCGTCTGCTTATCTTTACATTTCTTATGAATCGGTTGGCTGAATTGATAGCTTTTCATTTCTCAGCTTTTTTTAAGAAAGAGAAAATAAATAAAACGACAGTGAAGACGGTGAAGAATAGTAGAAATTAATAGAATATGACAAATACAAAGACAAGGAGGGGAATGGGGCAGAGAGAAATGGAAGGAAGGAATGTCGAGAAACTAAAAAGAAAAATGTGTGTAAAAAGGTCAACTCAATTTCAAGCTGCCCAGTCCTCTTTGTCCAGCCTTGATAGAGTTCAAAATCATCTACTTGGAGGTATATTCTACTCTGCAACATCTACCCCAAAGATGAAACATCACAAACCTCTTGCTACATTGTGAATTGGGACACAAATAACAAATTGACTTACGAATAATGAATCGGGCTACGAATGATGAACCGGGTTAAAAGTATCGAATTGGGCTACGAATAGCGAATAGGACTACGAATAGCGAATTAGGCTACAAATAGTGAATCGGGCTGCTAATAATGAATCGGGCTACGAATGATGAATCGGGTTAAAAGTATTGAATTAAGCTACAAATAGCGAATTGGGCTGCGAATTAGCGAATAGGACTACGAATAGCGAATTGGGCTACAAATAATGAATCGGGCTGCTAATAATGAATCGGGCTACAAATTATGAAACGGGTTAAAAGTATCGAATTGTGCTACGAATACCGAATTGGGTTACGAATAGCGAATTGGGCTACGAATAGCGAATATGGCTACGAATAGCGAATTGGGCTGCGAATAGCGAATTGGGCTACGAATGATGAATCGGGTTAAAAGTATCGAATTGGGCTACGGATAGCGAATAGGGCTACGAATAGCGAATCGGGCTACAAATAGTGAATCGGGCTGCTAATAATGAATCGGGCTACGAATGATGAATCGGCTTAAAAGTATCGAATTGGGCTACGAATACCGAATTGGGCTACGAATAGCGAATAGGGCTACGAATAGCGAATAGGGCTACGAATAGCGAATTGGGCTGCTAATAATGAATCGGGCTACGAATGATGAATCGGTTTTGAAGTATCAAATTGGGCTACAAATAGCAAATTGGGCTACGAATAGCGAATAGGACTACGAATAGCGAATTGGGCTACAAATAGTGAATCGGACTGCTAATAATGAATCGTGCTACAAATTATGAATCGGGTTAAAAGTATCGAATTGGGCTACGAATAGCGAATTGGGCTGCGAATAGCAAATAGGGCTACAAATAATGAATCGGGCTGCGAATAATGAATCGGGCTACGAATGATGAATCGGGTTAAAAGTATCGAATTGGGCTACAAATAGCGGATAGGGCTACGAATAGCGAATTGGACTACAAATAGTGAATCGAGCTGCGAATTATGAATCGGGTTAAAAGTATCGAATTGGGCTACGAATAGCGAATTGGGCTGCGAATAGTGAATCGGGCTGCAGGTACCGAATCAGGCTACGAATAACACTATGGAACATACGAATTAACATTACATCATCGTTATCAGAAAGGGAGAGGAAGTGAGTATTTGCGAAAAAACACTGTTTTATATCTCCTTACTTGCCCCGACAGTAGCAGAGAATTTAAACTGTTACACCCATTCTCGACCTTGGCAAAGTCAATTCGGAAAGAAAAAAAGCGAATGAAAAATTCAATATTGGTTTATTTTGTCGTGCCAGTCAATCTCTCTCGTCCAAATCCATCTTTTACATTTCATAAATCTACCATTTGAACGTCCATTGAATATTACTGCCATATTTAGTCTGGTGATTCTACACTAGATCTCAAAATCCGAAGAAGGGTCTGTAATATAATCGATCCTGACCTGGCATTTTGGTTACACTCACGTTCTCACCGACATGACGTGACTTCCCTCTGTCTTTTCTACAAATATTTCCATGGTAATTGTTCTAATGAGTTTTCCTTCCTGGTGCTTCGAGTGCATCAATTGAAGTCTGTTACTAGATTGGCAAATAGGTCTCAACATTTTTAATGTTGAAATAACTAGATGCAACCGTTTGCTCCAATGTAATAGTTTTTTCACGCACTTCTCACCTGTAGAACTTCTTCCTTCCGATTTCTTGCTTGCCTGTCAACTACAATCTTCAAAAATTTAAATGTAACGCAAATTGTCAGTTCTTTTAGTGTCCTTCCTTCTCACTCTCTTTAGCTCTCAGAAACCATTTCCGCCCTAGTGACAACATTATCGTCTTTCTTGAAGTGATATATATATATATATATATATATATATATATATATATATATATATATATATATATCAATTCAAGTAACATAATTTCTAATTTGCAGATACATCGGAACATCAGCGCAAGATAAATATATTGAATTCATTAACAGATTTCACACATATTATTAAAAGATATATATCATGAATTATTTATTCATTTTAAATAGATGAGTCATTCTTGCACGTTTATAAATCTACCATTCGTCCATACATTGAGTATTTCTGACATCTCTGGTCTGGTGCACCTAATATATATCCCGAGATTCTTGACAAAATCCGAAGAAGGGTCTGTAATGTTATCGATCTTTTTTAATTGCTGTTGCTCCCAGGTCCATCCTGACCCGGTGTGGCAGCACATATTAGGGTCCCAGCTATAGGTAAATACTGAATCCTCAAAGACACTATGAAAGTATCAAAATACATTTTTAAAGTAAAAAAAATCCAGCAGTGGATTTTAATAGCAAAATAAAATTTAAAAAATATCAAAGCTCGCAAGAAAAAATATCTGCATGAAATAATCCATAAGAAGATGATATGCCATTAAAAAAACTAAACGAAACCACTGCAACCGTTGTACCTACCTATCTTCTTCAAGTGTCCCAAATCAGGCTGCTCCCTTTCACCGTTCGGGGATCTCGGGAGTAGTTCGCACTGGCCCTGATGCTCACGGCCAGTTCGAAATTTCAGAAAGGTTACCGACTATGACAGACACCTGAAGAAGACCGAAGCGTACAACGCTCGAAATGTGGTGACAATAACAACAATGATCAGGATACCAGTTCGAGTAACTGTTAATCTAACAGATTCAGACAAAAATAACGTAATTTATTAAAATGTATTATAGTTTCGTCTGCTGCTAAAATTTACAATATTTCGGTGATGTAAATATTATTGAAACGTTTTCAAAAATATCCACCCATTTCTCACTGATAATCACACCTTAAACATTTCTACCGGTATTTTTTCCCTGTGGTACATTGATGCGTGTTTCCCAGCTATATCACCGCCATTATATGCCAACCCTCTCCCTGGTCTACGATCGTTACACATGATTGGCGCTCTGGTCGGATTGTGTTGTCGGCTACAATCTACCTTTTGCAGATCCTTTTTTTCCGTCCATGGAATGCAAAAGTGCGGCTAATGGGAAAAAGCTTTTAAGGTGGTATGACCATTACTCAAGATGGAGGTGGGTCGACAACCGAATAATAATAATAATAATAATACATCGATCGAAAGAAGTGTTCGTCTCTCTTCAAACCATCTTCCACGCATCTTTTCGTTCATGCTCTTCGATACAAAAAGCTATTCTTCCTCAATTTCTGAAATATTTTTCACTCTTCCTCCTAATTTTTTTTTTTTTTTTTGTCACAGATTTCTTTTTTTGTGTGTGCAGATTTGTTTGTTGTTTCTGCAATTTCTTTTGAATGTCCCCTTTTTATTTTTGCTTGCAATGCTTTTAGTTCTTAATTTTTTCTTCCTTTATCTCATCTCTTTTTCCTGATCTTTGTTCTTCGTTATCGTTCTCTTCTTTTTCTGTAATGATTTTTTTTTTTTCAAATTCTTTTTTGTCTCATTTCTTTCTTTTTCTCTATTCTGTTTCTTTTTTGCTCTTTCTTTTCTTTTTTTCACTTTATCGTTTTCGTCTTTGTTATTGACACTTTGTTTTATCTGCGTATCCACGCCAAAATTTCGTGTTGACTTTTCTTTCACTCAGGCTTTCTCTCATATTCCGATTTCGAGTCAAGAAATTTTGAATTGACTTTCTATTACAGGTCTTTTCTTTCTTTTGCAGATATTTCTGATCTCTCTCTCTCTCTCTCTCTCTCTCTCTCTCTCTATATATATATATATATATATATATATATATATATATATATATATATATATATATTACAATGAATCGTTCATACAAAAAGTAAATTAGTAAAGTTAATGAGATAAAATGGTGAATTTACTTCGTTAACTAAATTTTAAAAATGCTTTAACCCACTAATCACTCGATGAATGTTATGATCCTTGTTTTTTAAAATTATAAACTGTATTAGAACTTTCTTAAATACGCAAGTACTTTCGGCGGTGCTTTTAAACTGCACCACATAACTGATTTAAAAGAACTGATCCGACGTGCAAACTTTCGGGGAAACGACTGAGATATAGCTCGAGTTATTGAACTATTTTGTTCATGCCACGTTCACTGATAAAATGCTACAACAAAAAAGAATTCTTAAACTGCCATATTCGTAAAAAAAATAACCTTAGCATCGCGACTGCACGCTCTACAAGGTTGTATCTGTCATCAATGACACATTTCAAAAAAACATATTCCATATTTTACATCATATTTTTTTCGTCTCAGATGTTACCTGAATTTTTCCAAAAAGAAAATAGATTCTATGTCTGATGATAACCGGAGAACTTGCATATTTAAGAAAGAAACTAATACAGTTTATAATTAAAAAAAAAACAAGGATTATACCATCATCGATTTTAAAATTTAGTTAGCGAAGTGAATTCGCCATTTTATCTCATTAACTTTACTAATTTACTTTTTGTATGAATGATTCATTGTAATATGAATTAAAATGCACCATATAATATATATATATATATATATATATATATATATATATATATATATATATATATTTATATATGGAGAAAAATATTTGGAAAAAACAAACAAAAATCCTTAAATGCAATTATGTTGTTTTAATATGAATGAAATGTCAACGTCTGACGTTTCGGTTTAATAAACCTTCTTCAGGACAATATTCATTAAAATACAATTAACATAATCAGTTCAACATGACAAAGACGATGGACATAAAAACAAGACTTATCCAAAACAGATAACTGAAAATTTTAAATGATCAGCTTTCCGTTTAAGCATGGTCACGTTGTCGTAAAATGGGCGACGCTTTCAAAACGTATTCCTAAAATTTGAGTATTTTGAATGAAAACGAAAAAAAATGAAAAGAATTCTATTATGATGGAAAATTGTATGTACGCTTGTCGAGCATTAATCTTGCTAAAAAAGGGGAAATACTAAAGAAACCAGCTCTAGTATTCACCGTGCGTGAGATGGATATTATACCTGCTTCATAAATCCTCCTAAGATTTTTATTATGAAAATATTTTAAAATCTTCACGGAATCAAAATCGAAATTATGATCTGCTTTAGTTATGTGTACAACTAAAGCATTGTTCAAATTTCCGAGGCGAATATCTCGTTTATGTTCGAAAACACGAGATTTTACGGACCTACATGTTTCACCCACATATTTTAGGTCACAGTTTTTGCATGAGATTTGGTAGATGCAAGCATCGGATGTAATATGTTGTTTGCTGGTGCTATTTAATAAATTACGGATAGTTCTAGTAGGTAATATTGTAGTTTTAATTTTTAACGCATTTAAATTATTGGAAATACGTTCGGTCAAATGATTATTTGGTAGAAAGATGCGATCAAAAGAATTTTTACCAGAGGCAGCTGAAAGTGTACCTTTCATTGATGTAGTCGTAGTGGCCTTCGAGGTGTCATTTTGCGCTGATGAGTAAATTTTCAACGCTTTATTTTTAGCTTTCTGTAATAATTGTACAGAGAGCTAAAAATAAAGCGTTGAAAATTTACTGTTTTGGATAAGTCTTGTTTTTATGTCCATCGTCTTTGTCATGTTGAACTGATTATGTTAATTGTATTTTAATGAATATTGTCCTGAAGAAGGTTTATTAAACCGAAACGTCAGACGTTGACATTTCATTCATATTAAAACAACATAATTGCATTTAAGGATTTTTGTTTGTTTTTTCCAAATATTTTTCTCCATTCTGTCGGATTTATATCCATTTATATTTGCTTACATATATATATATATATATATATATATATATATATATATATATATATATATATATATATATATATATATATATATATATTCAAACATGCTTCATTGGATAATTACGTTATATTACGTAAATTTATTTTTATAATAATCCTTTCTAGTTCTTTAATCAGATTCTTAATGTTAATTTAAATTCATCAAGTAAGGTCCCGTAGTTTTATTCTACCCAAGTACTTCCGACATCATTCCCAAGGGCGAATTACAAAGACAAACTTATTGGAACTGTTATCGTTGTGATGTTGACTTAAAAACATGCGTGAACTCGCTCTGCTATAATTATTTTTAAATTTTAAATTTATCCGTTGTAGCTATCAAACATTTGCAAAACCCGCGTCCCAATGTAAGAGAGCTAACCAGAATTGGTAGGAATGTAAATTGGTATTAAATCTTGGTTAAATTCACCTCAAAACTTTACCTCTACACTCGTAATAATATAAGTTTATATAATTCAATGAAACATGTATGAATGAAGATATGCTACCTCTAAATAAATATATATATATAATGTCATCCACATACAGGCTGTTTCGCTGTATCACAGCTCAATCAGTACGGCTAGACATCCGACTGCTTCAAGCCGGGATCAAAACCCGACCGATTTGGCATCACTCGGGGTGATAGGAAAAAGATATTCTAGCCTATTATTTTTTACGAATGTAAAAAAACGCCAGGCAGCCATAGTGCTCAATTCATTTTCAGTGAAGAGCGTGGCGTTAGCGGAGACGGCTGCTGTTTAGAATTATTCTATGTCTCAATAGTGCTCAACCGAAATTTTTCGAGAGAGTAATAATGTCATCCACATACAGGTAATAATCCATAGGTATATAATCCAAGTGAATCCTATTAATACAATATAAAATATTAAATATTAAAACTGATTCACACATAGAGCTCAATGTTTTAATCAAACAGAGCAACATATTTTTATACAATAGGAATAAGTTTAAATTAGATCAGTGATCATTTTCACCTTGTAAATTGAAATAAAATTTACAAGGATTTTTCAAACCAGTCAACGGTTAATGAAATAGTGAAATAAAACTGGCCAATTCCTTTCTTTCTTTTTTCTGTTTGCTCACTTTTATTTCAATATTTTATCATCCATTGACTGGCTTGAAAAATCCTTGTAAATTTTATTTCCATTTACAAGGTGAAAAGGTAATCTTAATCTTAATGTAATCTTAATTGCTATTATATATATATATATATATATATATATATATATATATATATATATATATATATATCCGCTCACTTCAGATCATCACGATCATCATCCTCTCTCTTTATTCCCTTTCTCCATTCTGGTGACGGTCCCGAAGAGTAGTCAAAGAGAGTTTGACGAGGCCTTTCGCACGAATTTGATTCTGGTGGACAACTCTGCGTCAGAGAGCCCACACACTTGGCCAGATACGTTTCCCTCGAGGAGATATCTAGCAAACGTGGTTTCATTTGGTTGTTGGATGCTGTCAAGGTCCGCCTTGGTTACGCCAGCCCGACTGACACTGCACTCTTCCGCCGGCTTGGTCGTTGAGATAATGCAAATCTTTGCCTATTCCACTGTTGAATATATATGGTTTATATATATATATATATATATATATATATATATATATATATGTGTGTGTGTGTGTGTGTGTGTGTGTGTGTGTGTGTGTGTGTGTGTTGTCATCAACAAACAGACTGTTTCGCTGTATCACAGCTCATCAGTGTGGATAGACACCCGATTGCTTCAAGCCGAATCAAAACCCGATTTAATCGACAACAGTCTGAGATTTTTCCCCACTAAGCCATCGGCGCACGATTGAAAGAAAGGCGAATTTTTAAGTACTTACTCTGTGAATAAATACGCCAATGATTGATTATATATATATATATATATATATATATATATATATATATATATATATATATATATATAATAACAAAGTAGTTTTACTCTATGCTATATTTATTCAATGAAGTGCTCAATATCAAGGATAAAGCGTATGTAAATATAAAAATGGCAATTGAGCTCAACACTTAGCGGCGACGGTCTGTTTAATGCTTAAACACAATCGTTAGGCCATCTTCGAACATTCTGAACTGGCGCTACAGAATCACAAAGAAATGTACCGAAAATTAGAAACAACATCACTTGAAGACTTTCAACAAGAACAACGACTAAAACGGATATCACGTATAACTCGAAGAGAAAATAATCAAAATGTTACCATTCCATACTACTGCAACTAAAAGTTTAGGTAGGAAACTACCTTCAATGCCGGAAAGAGCTACTGGAGAGGCATATTTTACTGAAAAATCGTTTTAAGAGAAAAATTTTATACATTTCAACCAACTGAAGTACTGGCTGATCGGTAAATGAAGGCTGAATGTTTCTTCATAAGGAAACGGCTAACATTCACATTATTATCATATCCTTCACGTCTTCTTCGTTATTCTTTTTTGTTTTTATGTAATTTCTTTTTTTATACTTTCTCTTTTATCTCCATCGCAAGAAAAGTTGTTTCTCTATGTCGCGCCAGAAAGTTTTTCACACCCGAGTCCATCCTTCAAATCTATAATGCATCCATTCGCCCTTGCATGGAATACTGCTGTCATATATGGTCTGGAAGCCACGCTGTTCGTGTTAAGGTCCTCGACAAAATCCAGAGACGGATATACGATGCAATTGTCCCTGATCTGGCATCTCGTCTACAGCCGCTCTTTCACAGACGTGCAGTCGCTTCCCTCTGTCTTCTCTACAAATAATTTCACGGTAACTGCTCTGACGAGCTACTTTCGCTAGTTCCCAGACTGCATGAATTTAAACGTGCAACTAGGCTGCATCTCGATCCCACCCTTTCACAGTCGAAAAAGCTAAATGTAGCCGTCTCTTCTACTCCAATAGCTTCATGCTTCGCACCTCCCGTCTGTGGAATTCCCTTCCTATTACTTGCTTCCCTGATAGATATAATCTCCAACTATCCAAGTGCAATGTCAATCGACATCTCCAGATGCCTTGATCTATTCCCTATCATTCTCTTTCCTTTACCACGCCTCCTTACTCTCGCTCCCACACTCTGTAACCCCTTGCGTACTAGTGGTACTCCCGCCTTGTTTGGGGTGAAATGCTTAAAAAAGAAAAAATCCCTCCTTGTCTTGATCCCGCACTTCTCTCTCTATCTCTCTATTTCTTATCTTGTTCTCTCTCTCTCTATTTCTTATCTTGTTCTCTCTCTCTCTCTCTCTCTCTCTCTCTCTCTCTCTCTCTCTCTCTCTCTCTATTTCTTCTTTTGTTCTCTCTCTCAATTTCTCACTCTCCCTTTCTCTTTGTCTCTTTTCTCTCCTCTTTCCGGTCTCTTTTCCATTTCTCAGACTCCTCTCGGTCTTCCTTCCTTCTCTTCAGTGTGTTAGTGATCATGGCTCTCCACAATTTCCTGTCCTTTGTAGCTCTAAATACATATTGTTTTTTATTATCTCTCCTAAACCTTGTTCCCCCATCCATTCATTCAAGCTCACTACGTAGGTTATGTGTTGATTTCTTTTATCCACTATTGCCTTCAATCTGTCCTGTGAGTATCAGATTTTCTAAGCCCTTTTTCCTCATTATGGGACCTAGAAATTCCAACTATTTCTTTATTACGTTAAATATAAGTGTCCTTTTTGTTTCCATTTTCTCTAAAAATTCATCGTTGCTCACTTATTCGATACATAGTATTCTCATCATCCTTCTGTAGAAACACATTTCTGTTGATTCAAACCTCTTTTCTGTAAGGAGATTTGTCTAGCATTCATTGCCATATAGGAGCACTAGTTCTCCTATAATAGCATTACATAACATTCCAATACTCTTTTCTTTTTTTCTAATGAAACGTTCCTGTTTCTTAATACTTTGCTTAGCTTTTGGAAGGCTTTTTTTTCTGCACTCTTGAGAACGTTGTCCTTTATAAATAGTCAAGAGACAAGATGGAGCCGGATATGGCGTATATCTTTTCTCATCCGTCTTTCTTCCTCTCTTTCCTCTTATTTCTTTCTTTCTCTCCCTCCTTCTTTTACTCTATCTTAATCCTTTTTCTCTCTGTTTTTTTCCTCTCTTTCCCCTTCCCACATTCATTCTCTTCTTTCTTCTTTCTCTCTATCTTCCTTTTTCTCCCACTTTTTACTTTCTTTCTCCTTCCCACTTTCTTTCTCTTCCTCCTTCTTTCTCTCTATTTTCATCTTTTTCTCCTTCTTTCTTCCTCATTTTCCCCTTCCCACTTTCTTTCTCTCTCTCCTTCATTCTCTCTATCATAATCCTGTTCTTTCCTCTCTTTCCTCTTCTCGCTTTCTTTTTCTCTATCTTAATCCTTTTTCTCCTTTTTTCCGCTCTTTCCCCTTCCCTCTTTCTTTCTCTTCCTCCTTCTTTCTCTATTTTCATCTTTTTTCTTCTCCTCCTTTTATCTAACCTTTCTTTTCCTCTTTTTCTCTCACCAACCTACTCGAAAGAAAATAAAAATATGGATTTCGGTAAAATAACAAAGCTGGAACGCAAGAATACTTTTCTGCTTTCAACG
>OZ010573.1:68014376-68054376 GCA_963932145.1 Acanthosepion lycidas
GGAACTGTGTAGCGAAAAACCATATTTTAAGTCTATTAACTTATAATATATATATATATATATATATATATATATATATATATATATATATATATATATTAAGAGGGATTTGAATATATACACCCATAATTCCGTGTTTCGACCTTTTAGTTAATAAACAGTTCATAGAATTTATTTGATAATGATGACAAATATCCATGGTACTAACGATGTCAAGATAGATATGCCCAAAAGAAACAGTAAAGTGCTTCCTTTAAATTTGTTCTCGTAAGAACGTCCTTTTTCCATAATGTTCAAATTCTATGATAATGCAGAGAATAAATGACGAATGAAGAAAGCAAATATGTTTATTCAGTCTTTTGCTTTAAAATCATTAACATAATTTTAGCAGCAATTAAAAAATTGTCACTTATTCAGTACGAACATTTCATCGGCAGTTAATGAGAAAAATGTGCTTGCTTTATCTTCTTGTTCATTACAATCGGGAACAAATGGAGACAGCAACCAGCGTTTATCAGATCAGTATAAATATTGAGAAGACACAGTGGAGTAATGGAAAGCGGCTAAGGTTGAGGAATCGGAGAGCCGAGTTCGAATTCCAGTCGAATCCATTACATTTACTTACGTGCTAATACCTTTGGGAAAGGTATGAATCCTCTTTCTTCTTCACCCCTCCCATGGATAACTAGCAGGACAGACCGGGTTCTATAGCCTTGGATGGCAACTGGTCTACCGCAGAAAGAAATGGCAAACTACTGTGGAGCAAAAAAAAAAAAAAAAGAAGAAGCTGCCTCGTCAGTCATGTAACGGAAGATACATGATCGCTTAAGCGTGTATCACGCATGGCACATAACTGACTGGTAACTCTTGTAACGGAGCCCTACAGATCTAAATCTTTTTCAGGGCGTGTGTTATCATGGCTCTCCACAATTTCCTGTCTTTTGTTGCACTAAATAACCTTTTTACCCTTTACCATCCCTCTTTGCCACTTTTTGTAACTTTCTCGTTGCTCACATATTCTGTCCATAGTATTCTTATCATTTGGCAGTAGAACCACATTACTGTCGCTTCAGATTTTTTCTGCTGCGAAGAAATTGTCCAGCATTCACTGCTATAAAAGAGACTGTATATTACAAAACTCTTTGTTTCTAACGATATTTTCCTGTCTTAATATTTTGTTTAGATTCTGGAAGGTATTTTTTGCTATTCCTTCGCCTTTAGATTTCTGTATTACATTTCCTATAGCCTGCTACCACACTACCCAGGTAGTTAATTTCTTTAACTTGCTTCGTTTTGACATCCCCATTATGTAGCTTATGCGTTCGCCCTTCTCTTTTGCTGACAACAATGCATTATGCTTTCTTACAGATAATAGTTTTTCTTAACCATTTCTTCTTACTTTTCATTACTATCTTTTCTCAGACTTCTTTCCGTTTCTTTTCTGAGTCTGCCATCAACACAGTGATCTGCGTATCTTACTTTAAGATGATAAATCTTGGTAGGTCTTTCAGCGAATCAGATATAAAAGACTCGGTTTCAGGTTTGCATGTCTAAACGCGGTAATCAATTCAATAGTTAATGAGTTTACCTTAGTACGAACCAAGTTAAGACGGGAGAAATAAGGAAAAAAAAAAAAAAAAAGATTGTGGCACGCGATTTTTCCAAGTAGAGAGGACCTACCGGGAAAAATCAGCTTTGAAATCCTGACTTTTACCTGACCTCGAACACCAACCGCTTGAAAAAAAAATGTATTGTGCTTAACTTAACAAAGTGTCACAGTAACGGAGCACTTTATGTTGGTCAAACTCTTTACACCAATAAAGGTCTAATAAGACAATCAATGCGTAGCCTAATGATGAAAAAAACATTTATTTTGCACAACAAATATGTTTCCCTCTTTCCCTGAGATTGTACTTATTGCAATTATCACATACATTGGACATTATGCAATGAAAGTTTCAGATCAAAATTCAGCTAATAATTCTGTCAGGCTACAGATTTCTTGATCCCACCTCGGTACTGATTGATTTTTTTTTAAGTCTTATTAGCCTGTTATAGGTTAACGAACTGTCTCAGGTGAATGAATAAAATCTGTAGAATCCTTTACATACCTCGGAAACGAGATAAATTCCGCTGAAAAGGATGTGAAAATTCGCATAGCTAAAGCCTGGATCGCCTTGAATAAAATGGATGTAATCTGGAAATCTGATCTAACTGACCACCTCAAACGGAGATTCTTTCGAGCCACTGTAGAGGCGGTTTTAATGTATGGTGCCATTTCTTGGACATTAACTAAAACTCTAAAATCTAAGCTTGATAGAACCTACACTCGGATGTTGAGTATATACTTAACATCACTTGGAGACAACATCCAACTATGGCTCCATCTCTGATATTTCTCCAATCTCAAACGAATGCAGAATGTGCTTTGCAGGATATTGCTGGCAATCAAAGTAAGAACTTGCGAGTGATCTACTGCTCTGGACACATAGCCTTGGCGCAAGAGGGGTTGGTCGCCCAGTAATCACAGATATTGACCAGCTATGCTATGACACAGAATGCCACCCTAATGACCTTCCAACCTTGATGCATGATTGTGATGGTTGGCGTGATAGACTCGTGAATATCAGAGATAACTCGACCGAATAAAATAATAAAGTATCATATTGTTGGATTTTAAGAATAACTTTTTTTTGCGTTTGAAAAAATTGTATTAACAATTTTTTGGAGAAAATAATCATTTTCAGATACAGGCTCTACTATTTAACCCATAACTGGAGAAGAAGAGGGGGATTCATATCTTTCCGAAAGGTAAATACAATAATTGAATACAAACGAACCTGACTGGAATTCGAACACGGCTCTCCAATTTTTAATTCTAAGCCGTTATCCATTACCCCACCCGCACATTCAAGCTTACAGCATCTAGTAATTCCCAAGCGGTTACCCACCAATGTACTGACCAGGCTCAACGTTGCTTAACTCCGACTCCCCCATTTCTTTAGAGATGTACAAGCTTGTACACTGGCTGATGTAGAGCAAATAATTTTCACCTGCTTTCACTGAAGTCAGGATATGCTCCCGTATAAGTACGTGTAAACACATTGCTTCGTTCATATGTAGAAGCCAAAGAGGTGGGTAGTTTCACTGAGGTCGTTTCAGTGGGTAAACCTTTGAGATGCGTGGTGACAAGTTCTGTTGAAATAATAAAAGCAACGGAATATCAGAAAACTCGGAATTAACTCTTTGTTAATCTGCTGAAGGCATCGACGTAATTCTCGGCAACTGAGAGGATTGACATTGCATGAGCGATCTCGGAATATTCCCGATAGCAGCTAATCCCCCAGTCCAAAAACTGCTCATCTGGAAAACACCGCCCAAGTCAAAAAGTTGCAGATTTTTAAATCCGTACAGACGGACAGACAGACAGAGATGCTCATGCGCACATAGACACATGCGCATAACAGGCGGGTAGACGTAGAGACATGCGCACATAAAAACAGACAAGCTAAAGATGCAAACCATAAGAACAGACCCATATACATTCATATACGGATACGCAGAAGCACTATGATGAAACAGTGAGAAAAGCGTACACACATATGCACACACAACGCCCTCATGAGAAAACAGTTCTGGATGAAAAAAAATGAATTAATGAAAAACAAATAAGCAAATAATAGAATCCTATATAAGCCGATCTTTTGCGAAGTCTCTATATTTCCTCCCCAGCGCCCCCTCATTATATCCAATAACTGTTTTCTTCTTCTTCTTCTTCTTCTTCTTCTTCTTCTTCTTCTCGCGTCTATAATTTTCTTATATCTTTCTCCATTTTTTATTTTTTTTCTCTTTATTTGATAATTTCATCGACATATATCTACTCTTTTTCTTCACTCCATTTCTTCATGTCCATTCTTCACGACTCCCTTTTATTCATTATTTCCTCTTCTTCTTCTTCCTCTTCTTCTTCTTCTTCTTCTTCTTCTTTGTCAAATTCTTGTTTGTCTTCTTTTCTTTTTCTCTCCCCTCTCTTTTCGTCTTCAAATTTGTCATCCTTTTCTTTTTTCTTTCCACTTCTTCGCCGTTCTTTTCTGTTTTCTACCTTATCTTGCCTCTTCTTTTTCTTCTTCTTCTTCTTCAATAATAATAATAATAATAATAATAATAATAGAACAGATATCACTTGGTTCGTAATAGATGCCATTGGACAAAATACACTGAATTTTTTTTTTTATTGTTTCGTAATTTTTCTTACTTTTATTTATTTTTAAGGGTTGGCCATGTTTTAAATATACATACTTTTTGGCGTATACATGTTCATTTTTTTAAAAAATTTAACTCCATTGTTTTCTGGTTTATTTAAATTTCTTCATTTATTTTCGCTTTTGTTTTTTTGTTTTTTTGTTTTTGTTTTTCTTTCCCGGCAGATTTACGGTATACATCTGGGAGATAATAAACGATTTGTTTCAAGCTGGTTTGGTACGACTTGAGCTCTATGAACACAAAAGACTTAACCAAAATAAGGCAACGTTCAAAGAATTAACGAATTTAAAGAATACGCAGATAAAATAAAAGAACACACACACACACACTTATTCCTCTCTCACAGAACAAAATCCATAATAATAATGATGACGACGATGTTCATTATTTAAACAGTAATAACCAAAATACTGATCATTATTTCTCAAGTCCGCTTCATGTATTGATGTATAAAGATAATTATATGGCTCAAGGATACAACAGTGTGTCACCATGTAAAGATATTTGTATGCGTACACTTCAGTCTGTGGGAGCATTCGTTATTTGTATTTCTGCATATGCAAATAATGCATAATATTGAAATAAATGTGTGTGTGTGTGTGTGTTTGTGTGTGTGCGCGCTCACGCGCTGTAAGTAAATTTTAAATAATTTTGAGTTAGTAATGTGCGAATGTAGGGTTAGGAAAATAATTAAAATTAATATCTAATTAAAATTTATTCATCATATAGTTTCCTTTGCATATCTGTTGCGCCATGTCATTACCTCAGATAAATTATGACAATTCCGTTTTGATTGCGAAGATACGCTGTCTGGTTTTAGTGAGAAAAAGAAAGCATATATAATAATAAGAAGAAGAAAGAAAGAAAGAAAGAAAGAAAGAAAGAAAGAAATCAAGAAATCAAGAGAAACAGATCAAGAGAGGATCAGATAGATAGATAGATAGATAGATAGATAGATAGATAGATAGATAGATAGATAGATAGATAGATAGATATGGACAGACTCGGATAGATAGATAGATAGATAGATAGATAGATAGATAGATAGATAGATAGATAGATAGATATGAACAGACTCGGATAGATAGATAGATAGATAGATAGATAGATAGATAGATAGATAGATAGATAGATAGATAGATAGATAGATATGAACAGACTCGGATAGATAGATAGATAGATAGATAGATAGATAGATAGATAGATAGATAGATAGATAGATAGATATGGACAGACTCGGATAGATAGATAGATAGATAGATAGATAGATAGATAGATAGATAGATAGATATGAACAGACTCGGATAGATAGATAGATAGATAGATAGATAGATAGATAGATAGATAGATAGATAGATAGATAGATAGATAGATAGATTAGCATGTAAAGAGAAAGAGAGAAATTTGAAATTGGGATAATTATATTTTAATTGTTTCCGTTGCTGTCATGCCCTGAAAATGCCTATATTTTACAAGTATATAAATGTATTGACTTCAGTAAGTATTAGATATGATAAAATTTCCTATATACATGCGATGACAAAATAAGAATATAAATTCCAACATTTATAGCCTTCTCACTCAACACAAGTGCACAAAAGAGAGAGAGAGAGAGAGAGAGAGAGAGTGTGTGTGTGTGTGTGTGTGTGTGTGTGTGTGTGTGTGTGTGTGTGTGAACGTAAGCAAGTAGCGGATTTTCAAACCAATAAAATTTCTTACTACACACGAGTTTGAATATATCTCTGTTTATTTATAAGAATTGAAATTTACGTCTACCGGCCAAGAGCATCAAATTTTTTCTGAGAAGTACATTTTTTTAATAGATGATCTAACTAGTATGCTTTAATTTTACTGTTTGTAAACGAAAAGGGAATTCTAAGTAAAAAACGGCAACCCACTAAAATAACGATAACTGCTATAAGATACACACACACTCATAAACGAAGACACACACAGACACACAGACACACACACACACACACATATATATAAATATGTTACTGTAAATGTTATTTTTAGTGGATACGTGTATTTGAGTAGAAGCTCCGTTTATTTCTAAACAGTGTTTATTTCATCTAGCAGCCTGAACACTTGTAAAAAAATATTAAAGGAATTACTACAGAATACGAACAAATGACCCTCTTGCCAGGAGAAACCACCGTCTGATCCGGCATGTTTTATTTAGGTACCTCCACTTTTTCGGCATAAATTATCGATACCTAAGTTTAAAATGCATTTTTTAAAATGAAAAAATATGCTTGAATATTTCATTTTAGTTTTACTTGAAAGTTGAATCATTAAATTTATTATTTCCATTAAGTAAACAATTCTGGTATATTTCAGATAGAAACTATATACATTGGAATGTCAAATTTAATTTTAAATTTTTAAATTTTCAAAAAACCCGCCATTTTCTTAATTTTAAGAAATTTGTAAACAAACACAAATTTATCGATTTTAAAAATATTTAAAAAAATTTCTGACACGTCATTTTAGTAAAATTAGAAAATTTAATGTTAAATTAATCTGATTTAAAAAAAAATATTACTTAATTATAGCATAAAAAAGAAATATACAACGAATTATTAACGATTGGTACCGTAATTTTGATCCGATACTTGATCCACGTGTTGATTGACAAGTGATGACAGCTTACGACGGATGACCATAAATGAAAATTACTAGAAATCTGAGTGAACCCTTTTATTTTTAGTTTTACTGTTATGTCTCTTTATTAGAATAAAGGGACAAAACTCTTTTTATAATAATGGCAATTTCAGTGTACCGTACATGGAAATAAGGAATGTATTAAGTAGAAAAATACAACATAAAAAATTATTTGAAAAAAAAGTGGAATCACTAAATTTATTAAACTTGGCAATTTTGAACTCGTAAATTTTGTTTCTACTTAATTACTAATTATCAAAAGGAAATAAGCTAATACAGAGTTTTGCACGATTTTTAAACTATTATAAATTATTATAATCAAAATGTAAAACAAATAAAAAATTCTTGTAAAATTTAATTATTCATCAGAAAAAATTTATTTCTTCAGGCAATAATGACCTTAATATTACTTATTTACAAAAGCAATTAAAAGCTTTTCTAATTAAGTAATATCATAGTTTTATTGGATTCATTATTTTTCTATTCAAAGCTCATTTTACAAAAGTTGGAACAAATTAGAAAAAAAAAAGTAGGTGATTTACCATCTCCAATGACTCTTACTTTAAACAAAAAAAAATTGTAAGGAAATAAAAAGAATTGAAAAAAATTTCGGGAAAATAAGTAAGTGGGGTGTAACATATTAAAAAAAAAAATATTTTTTACTAAAATTTACTAAAAAGAAATATTTCAAAAATAATTTCATTCATTGGTGAAATAAGTCCTGAAAATTTCATTAAAATCGGACAATTACTTTAATTTTACAAGAATTTCCAAATCAATGGGTTTTCAACGGGAAAAAAGCGCAAAAAAAAACAATGTTATTTTTACAGCACCGCGATGACGTAAAAAAAAGAAAAATTTAACCAAAATTTCGAACGTGTTAAAAAATATTAAAAAATATCAAAAAATAATTAAAATACACTTTGGTCTTTCATCTTAATAATAACATAAGCGTTTTGACGATAAAAATTTATTTTCGGTAAGTTTGTGGCATTTGTTTATTACGCTATGCTGTTTTCCCGCGAAAAAGTGGAGGTACCTAGTTTTATTTAACAGGACAAAAATAATGTTTGAAGCAATATATATATATATATGTGTGTGTGTGTGTGTGTGTGATGTGATATGTGATGCTGAAAACGTCCAAGCTCAACACGATGCCTTCCCACCAAAATTCTTATGTCTGATCAGATTTTGAGAGCTGTATTAAACCGAGAACTTTCCAGTAACCCATCATAGATAGATAGATAGATAGATAGATAGATAGATAGATAGATAGATAGATAGATGTTCAGCTGGCTTATCTTCCGTCTTGAAGTTACGCAAAGACACCGTTCTGCGCTTCCATATATATATATATATATATATATATATATATATATATATATATATATATATATATGCGTGTTTGAGAGGGAGGAGAGAGTGTGTGTGTTTTCAAATCTACGGAGCCGATTATCGTATGGGGCTCGAATTCAAATCTGGTAATCTCTTAAGTCGTTGTATTAGACAGATGTTTAGCCTTTCCAAAGATGAACTGAAAAATCATCGTATACTAGAACAATTTATAATGACATAAATACATAATTACATACACACGAACAGTAGATTTGAAGCGAAACACATACATTTGTAACTTGCCACACAGCCCTAGTAAGCAAGCTATTCACAACCATGATAGAACCTCTTTCTCCCGCATCCCTTACACACACACACACACACACACACACACATATATATATATATATATATATATATATATATATTAACAATTATTTGATGGTGATACCTATGGAATTACGCTTATCACTTTTATAAAAAGGAAATCGAGAAAAAGAATTAGCGTGATGTACTTGGCATGTTCCTTAACCGACTGGCTGTCTATATCGACAAGTCGTCAATATTTACCCGGACCGCTTGCGACAATGGTCGTATTTTGGTGCTGTCTCCACCCGAACGGGCGATTAGCAAACTGTCATGGATAATGTTTCATGGCGAGCGACCGACAGCGAGCGAATTGATTGTCTAGCAAACGGGGCGGACAAACAGAGCGACTAATTTCGCTGAACACAACATGCACCAACATAACGTACGGCTGGGGGGCGCCATGTTGGGTAGGTTTTACAAGATGGTCGATGTTTCCCCGACACTCGTTACTGGCGGCGACATCTTTTGTCTGGGTCACAGTTTTCACCGGTTAGATAAACAAGTCGGCAGAATGGCCGTGGTTTTGTCCGGTATTGTTCTTGAGACTGCATCGCGTTAGACCCGTTTAACGGCGCCCGTAGTGTTTGTGAAGCCACTGTCGAGTTGAGACGTGGCCAGCCGCTGTC
The DNA here is from genome assembly GCA_963932145.1 of Acanthosepion lycidas. Classification (NCBI taxonomy): domain Eukaryota; kingdom Metazoa; phylum Mollusca; class Cephalopoda; order Sepiida; family Sepiidae; genus Acanthosepion; species Acanthosepion lycidas. The sequence continues at coordinate 68,023,637 of OZ010573.1, forward strand.
GATGTCTACAGGATTTTGAGATACCCCGGGTGGGTGAATGTGGGAGTATTAAGGAGTGGGTATTACCGATGGGTGGTTTGAACATTTACTTAGTGGAAGTTTGTGCCAGGTGTTTACATTCTATAGCACTAAATTGAAAATGACCCAATTGTCATAAATCATCATTTTAAAAAAAGGTTGGGGATAGGACTTCCAGGTTTGATTCATAGCGAAACGGTTACCCTTCCAATAAATATCGATTTTATATTGATTCAATACAGCCACCCTTTAATACTGCAAGAGGTCATAACAAAATTACAGGCGCACCTCTACTTACGATGGGGTTATGCTCCAATTGGCTTACCGTAATCCAGTGGTTCTCAAACGGTACAGGGAGCCTTATAGATACCGCGTATGAGGATAGCAGGTGAGGTTTGAAAGACAATCAAAGATTGAGAAGCAGTTTCAAAACATTCATATGCCAAAAAAATATGATTTCAAAATTTAAAATTTTCTTATGATTACTTGAAGTTGCATGCATGAGCCCCAGTATAAATAGTTATAAATAATTATTGAACGATTTTATCATTGTGATATTTTTATTTTTGCATTATATCAAATATTAAGAAAATTGTAACTCGCGTCTGCAAATTGGAGGAAAGAGTTATCAATGATAATATTCTGGCAGAGTATTTCCTTCTAGACCGGTTGCCACATCATTAAATTTTTGTATGGAAAGTTTAAAACAGTAACAAATTTTTATAATTAACTTTAAATCTATATCCACCCACATATACACACACATGTATACATTATTTATATATATATATATATATATATAAACAAAAGGTAAACTATTATATAGCAATAAAGTGTTGCTGCTGACACTTGAGTTTGAACATAGATCGCGAGCAAACACTTATTAATTATTGAATTAAGTGGATCGCGTGACCATAGAGGAAACGCATATATCGGAAGTCGCGTGACTTCCTATATATGGATTTCGAGAAAGTACTATTACTGTGAGTGTTATTCGAAGGCGTCTGAACCAATATTGTTCAATGGCGTTATATAGTTTTATCTGCGATTACAAAGTCTCTACTACAACGAGCATTACGAAAGTGACAACAAGTCTTTGTTGGGATCACAAAATAAACTTATCTTAACCGACGCGTTTCGTCCACTGAAGGACTTTATCAAGGTAAATGTAAGAAATTTAAAGTATTTATATACAAGAGTAAAAGCGCTATTGTTTTTACAGAAATTTTAAGTTGCCTATGAATATTCATCCGGTTGCCACCCAAGGCTAGAGGACCCAGTCTGTCCTACTATTTATCCATAGCTGGGGAGAGAAGGGATGGATTCATACCTTTCCCAATAGTACTTGCACGTAAGTGAATATAATGAATTCGACTGGAATTCGAACTCGGCTCTCCGAGCCGCTATTCATTAATCTTGCGATAAGCAATAAGAAAATATAACAAGATAATCAAATGTTTTTAAGTTCCATGTCTCTTTAGGACGTAGACTATCCTGACTCTCCACAGATTCATTTTCATTATTTTCTGTGAATTTCCATTCCTTCTTGGGAAGGATAATGGACTGGCTCACCGTTGCCATTTTAGAATTCAGAGATTTTCATTTCTTAGACTGGTTACAACCCAAGACTACATATCCCAGATTTCCCCGCTATTTAAAACATAGCTAACGGATTGATTTGTTTTTTATGGCTTATCAACCCTTTGTGGGTTATTTAAAGCCGAAATATTTTGGGGATTGTAAGAATAATTTTTCATTTACGAATGAATATTACGTTAATATTTCTTGAGAATTACAATAATTTTTCGAGATATAATTCCTACTATTTAACCCGTAGCTGAAGGAGGAGATGGATTCATACCTTTTCCAAAGATATTTGCGTCTAAGTGAATATAAAAAAACCCAACCGGAACTGGAATTCGGCTCTCCGATTAACAACACTGAGACATTATCCATTACACCGCCCAAACATCCAGACTTAAAGCACATGGTATGAACTCGGCTATCATTTCGGGCTGTTGATGGGAGAAGAAGCCGTTTTATTACTTTTCCAAATGTATCAGTGCGAAAATGGATGCAACAAACTAGCCTGGAATTTGAACTCGGATTGTTAGTTCCAATTTTCGCACCGATGATCACATATTAGGTGAGTAATAAGAAATGTAGATATATTCTATTCTCGTATTTCTCGTATTAAAAATATAATAAAATCTTTATTTACCTTTATTAAACAGTCTTATAATCTACATTATTGTTTCCTGACACCTGAGCCTTTTGGTACAGACCAGTGCCTCAAAGGTGGCCACCGAATTGTAGCCACTTTCAGTCTTAACATGAAATGCATGTTAGTAACCTGAGACGGAAGTCGAGACTTGTTCAATTATTCACAGGCATATGTGCTTCGGAACATTAACTTAATCTTTGAAGCCAAATATTTAATCCTGTGATGAATTGAACCAAAATATTAATAAAATATGCCAACATCAACACTTGATAACTTGTCCCTTAACGAAAGAAGGTAAACTTGAGTCCAATTATTTCTAAGGGGAAATATTCTGGTATCATATTAACACGAACAGAGAAGGTTCATGAAAAGTAGAAAAATCATTTTCAAGATTTCCAAAGTCCACAAACTTTTCTTGGAACTCATATAAATGGGAAATCGGCACTTCGACGTGGTGATCAATTTCGACTGAATAGTGAGTTCGATCCTCATTGGGTGTTCCATACTTACCGCCTTGCGCCACATCTAAGCTATGCTTAGAAAAACATCATTAAGTCGGAAATATTGACGTAGTAATTTCCTCTGTTTATATGAAAATCATTTTGTTTGGAAAATGTGTAATGAAGTAATTGTTGCGAATCTTTTATTAAGTTTAGATAAATTCTTTACGATGTTTTTTTTTTTTTACAAAACTTTACCCAATATAAGGCTTGAGAGTAATTCAAGATAGAGTTACAGTCGAAATAATAATGATGAATGAGGTGTGAGATATGAATGGAAATGAAAGTGGTAGGAAGTAGAGATTATGAGGAAAATGAGGATAGATAACGATTGACCCTTGACTTGAAAAGGTCAAGATTAAAATGTTCATGGGAACACTCACGCTGTTGTGTTTTCCAGAGAGTACCAATTATCGGGAAAAAATCTGTTTGAAAGGAATTTCTTTCTTGCATTTAGAACACTGAGGAAATAAGGATGATTAGACCCCGTGCAAGTAGCAATGTGTATCCTAACAGTAAATCTCCCAACTGGTTTATTGCCGTTATATTGGAGATGCCCAATACTCTCTTTCCAGCATTTATAGAATTCAAACACGGTCAATGCGGCCTTGTGGGTGATTAATTAATTTCTACTCTATAACGTCTTTCTCACCGACGAAACATTGTAAGCCACTCGCTCATCTATCGCTGTTTCTATGGTTCTAACAGAGCTATATTCATTAATTCCAAAGTTCAAAGCTTCACAGCTAAGAACCTGCATACCACGTACAGTCAGATGAATCATTACTATTTTCTTTGAATTGGTAAGGAAGAAGTTCCATTCAGACAGCTTCTTCTCGAGTTACTTTGCGGAATAGACTCCCAAGAGGATGCTTTCCTAATCGTTACGATCTTAACCTCTTCAAGTTTAAGATGAATCATTATATATCCTCACAATCAGCACTTATTACCTCCTCCTCTTACATTCATACAACAACCTGATTCAGTAAATCACTACTTTGATTGGCTCTTGAGCCTTGTATTAGATTAATGATTTTTACAAATATTGTGGGATTTGTTAAGTTATGTGCCTAGCTTCATCAAGATTATTTATATTGGTTTTCTTTCCATGAATTCTGTAAGCTTTTATAAAGTATCTCTGTTGTTGTGATTAGTTTTTATTTATGAGGTATATTTAGTATGTTTGTTCCTAATTTTATTGTTTAAAACACGCCATGTCACTTGAAGACAAGATATTTTAAAAATGATAAAAATGACATTGCACAAAAAATGACGACAGTATTCAGACATTGGACAATTTATATTTAAATATTTACCAGAAACCAGGAACATTTTTCGAAGTATAGAAAAAAATAAATCTTTTAACCACATTTGTACAAATGAAAGATTACTGCCATGCATGCATATATATATATATATATATATATATATATATATATATATATATATATATATATATATATATATATATATATAGGTAAAAAAAAAATTTTCTTTAGAAAAATTCTGTACAAAAATTTATAGGATTGGAAAGAAAGGCGCCTAATAGTATAGTGTCATTTATTTATAACATATGAATTTTTACAAAGAATTAAAACATTTAAAATGAAAATCATGGGGCGTAACTGGCTATATATGTCGTTTATGTTAAGGGGAATTTAATATTCATTTTTTGATTCGTACAAAACATAAGTATCAACACGTGGAGATAGAAACAGTTAAAAACTTTTTGAAAAGCTAAGCGAAACTGGCTAAAGTAAAAAGTTTTAAAAAAAGGAAAACAACAAATTATTTTTCTAAGAAAAAAACACTGAAAATCAATTGTAGGTAACAACGTTTTAATTCTTCTCTGTAAGAATTCATATATTATAAATAAATAACACTATATATATATATATATATATATATATATATATATATATATATATATATATATATATATATATATATATATATTGTGTGTGTGTGTGTGTTTGTAGGGTGTATAATAGTATAGAAAACTAAAGCGGAGATAGCGATATCCTAAGCACAGTTTAGATGCTACGCAAGGCCGAAAGTTTGGGACACCAAGTGAGGATCAAACTCACTACTCAGTCATAATTGTTCTAGCGAGACATGCTTGATAATCATTACACCACGACGAGATGCCCAAATTATTTTCTAAGCGTAGCTTAGATGTGGCACAAGTCCGTAAGTAAAGGATGTTCACAGTGAGGATTGGAGGCGCCCAGTGAGAATTAAACTCACTACACTGTCGCAATTGATTTAGACGAAGTGCCCAGACAAAAGTGGAGATGATGAGAGCAAGTGGAAAGGTTTAATAAACGACGCGTTTCATCGATGTCTGCTGATTATTCATTCTGCGCTAGAGAAGCCGAGATTAACAGATGTTGACGAAACGCGTCCTTTATTAAACTCTTCCTCTTTATCTCATGATCTCCGCACACACACACACACACATACATATATATATATATATATATATATATATATATATATGTATATATACAGATATTATATATATATATATATATATATATATATATATATAATCAATTAATAATAGCTGTCCACTCGTATTCGAGGATACCAGTCTACTATGGCTGCTAGCCAATCCCTATTTGTATTGCTCAACACCCACTGTAGTTTACACTGCAACTATGCTGAGCAGACGTTAGTTGCAGTTTTCGGGGGAGAGCGTGTTATATAGCGTGATCAACTGTTTGATGATTTGTGGCTTTGTGCTAGTACAGCTATCGACGCCCTCAATTTCATTCACAAGACTTGGATCAACCCGTGGTACTTTACAAGATGCCGCACGCTGGGATCGAACACGATCCATTCCGATAACATCAGAAAGTCTCTTTCCTGACAAATCAACTATGGTGATATTCGAACTCGGATCTCATGGCCAGAAAGCGAACGTTCTAACACGCCCATATATATATATATTATATATTACACATATATATTATATATATATATATACTAATCCTTCATATATATATATATATATATATATATATATATATATATATATATATATATATATATATATATATATATATATATATATATATATATGCCACAATTGATATATATATATATATATATATATATATATATGTGTGTGTGTGTGTGTGTATATGGAGGGTTGCTATACATATATATATATATATATATATATATATATATATATATATATATATATGTATATGGAGCGTTGCTATATATATATACATACACACACATATATGTGTGTGTGTGTATGTATATGGAGGATTATGTACATGGAGGGTTGCTATATATATATATATATTAGGTTGGTGCAAAAATAATGTCGTTTTCTCACATATGTTACGTTTATATATGATTTCTGAATTAATTCATTGATATATATAGCCATGTTATATTTTGAAGCGCGTTTTTCGCTCTATCGAATCGTGTTATTCGTTACCGTTCTCAATCTCTTCATTCATTTTTTTTTTTTGCAGGCTTTTCGCACGATTTTCTTGTTCGAGTTCAAACTAGGCCGAAAAGCTGCCGAGACAGCTCGTGATATCAGTGATGCATTTGGCCCAGGAACCACTAACGAACGTGTGGCACAACGGTGGTTCAAGAAATTTCGCAATGGTGACGAGAGCCTCGAAGATGAAGACGGTCGCGGCCGGCCGACTGCGGTTGATAACGAACATTTGAAAGCCTTAATTGAAGCCGATCCTCGCAAAACCACACGAGAAGTTGCTGTTGAACTCGAGGTCGACCACTCAACAGTCGTTCGCCATTTAAAGCAAATAGGGAAGTCAAAAAAGTTGGATAAATGGGTGAACGATAATCAAAAAAATCGTCAAAAAACGACATTATTTTTGCACCAACCTAATATATATATATATATATATATATATATATATATAGCAACCCTCCATATACATATATATATATATATATATATATATATATATATATTTATATATATATATATGTGTGTGTATATATATATATATATATATATATATATATATATATATATATATATATATCTGTCAACGTTGGCATGAACTAAATAGTTCAATAAGTAGAGCAATGTCTCAGTTGTTTTCCCGAAATTTGCAAGTCTGATCAGGTCTTTTAAGTCAATTATGTGGTGCAGTTTAATTTATATTACAGTGAATCATTCATACAAAAAAGTAAATCAGTAAAGTTAATTAATCTGCACTACATAATTCATTTAAAAGCTCTGATCCGACGTGCTACTTGGCGGGAAAACAACTGAGACATTACTCTAGTTATTGTACTATTTAGTTCATTCCGCGTTGACTGATAAACTCCTACAACAAAATATTATATATATATATATATATATATATATATATATATATATATATATATATATATATATATATATATATATATGGAGGGTTGCTTCCACACGAAGGTAAATAAAGATCACGATGTAGGTAATAATCAAAAGAACAAGCAAGAAATACTGAGGAAGGTGAGCATAACTGAGAAAAAAAGGAGAGGTATTTCTAAAGATGTTTGCTTTATACTGTAAAAAGAAAACCTGGACCAAACACGCGCCCTAACTGTTTACGCACGTATAAACGTTGGGTATGTAGCTGAATGCCTTTTTCTTACCTCATTATACCGGTCAACATTTGCATAACCCAAGGCGAATGAGGAAGAGAACGGGAAAAATGAATCGACAACCGGTTGACAAACACAGAACGTGTAAAAGATATTTATCGTTAAATCACTCTTCTTGTTACGAAGTCGTGCAGTCCTTTGTGATCGGTGCGTGGAGTACATTAAATCTGTTTTAAAAAGAGCCTAGGAAAAAAATGCAGTAAGTCGGTGATTCTCTTCAATAATATTTCCACCTTCCTCTCTTGTCTTCGTTATCTCTTTAGAAATGATAAATTACAGTTTGAAGGTATGCTGCTATATTTATGGGTTAAAGTGCTCAATGTCAGGGATAGAGCATATGTAAATATAAAAGTGGACACTGATGTCAAATGCAACCTGTGTTGGGTTTTGGCTAGACTATTTATATATGATGGTCAGTGGAGCATAATACAATAGAATACCCATAATGCACCACTGACCAGCATATATAGTCAAGCCAAAACACAACAGACATGGCCGGAACATTGCGTTCACGCATGAAACAGACTGTCGCCACTTGCGTTTTAAGGTATCATATTTATTGGTTAAGATACTCAATATCAGGGATAAGGCGTATGTAAATATAAAAGTGGACATTGAAGTCAAAAACCAGTTGCTACCATCTGTTTCATGCTTGAACACAATCGTCAGGTCATGTGTGTTGTGTTCTGGCCCGATTATATATATATATATATATATATATATATATATATATATATATATATGCTGATCAGTGGTGCATTATTGCTTGATGAATGCGTTCAAGGAAGAAACATACTGTCGCCTTTGTATGTTGACTTCAAAGTCTTGACTTTTATATATATATATATATATATATATATATATATATATATATATATATATATATACTGTGTGTGTACATATTCATGAATAGTGATTTTCTTAGCGTTGCTTAGATGTGGCACAAGGTCGAATGTATGGAGTAAACAATGATGGTCGAACTCATTACTCATTCGTAATGGAACTTCCAAGACAAACTCATTAATCATTGCACCACGTCGAAGTACCCAGTACATATTTATGAATATATGAGATTAGATCAAAAGTTGCTAAGGGTCACAAGACATAGGTAGCTGTAGAGAGCCATGATCGCCCATGTCCTTAATGTACAAGGCACATAAAATATTCAGAGACGTCACATTCATTTACAGATACCTTTGTGATGGACTTATCCATGGAAATGGCTGGCTGTACTTAATCTATGAACACACAAAATTATGAATTATAACAAAAGAGGTTCAGATTTCTCTAGAAGACGAAAAGTGTTGAGAAAGTAAAAAACTTTATTTTGATTTGTGAACTATTATTTGGGTGAAAATAGAAAATCAGTCTAATTATATTGTGTCATTTGGTAATTACAAATCAAATATAAAATGTTTCTATACAATTCCGATCCATGTCACAGTTTATTTCCGATGAAGGTTGTCTGATAGAAAATGTTCTATTAAAATTAAGATATCTGAACGTGTTGCAATTTCAAATTGTTCTTTCATTCTTCTCATTAAAGACGAAAAAGCTGATTTCTGAAAACGCGAAAATATGTCAATAGAATTATCTTGGCTGCAGTTAGTTGAATACGGCTGTCCGAATGATATTGAACGATTATATGCAAATTATATACCAGGCATGTGTGTTTCTAGTTTTAAGAAACAAAGCTTGGGATAAACGAAAACACTCATTTATAATAATGATGATAATGATGAGGATATTCCATTGAATTCTAACAAAAACATGTATTTCCCTACACATACAATAATGGCGTTCCAAATTTCCAGGAAACAGTTCTATAAAGGCAGGTAATATTTAGGAACCTTCTCTGAGTATTATCTTTTCAATCTGAGAATGGAAACTAGGTACCTCCACTGAATTTTCGATACCTAACGTTTAAAATGTTTCATTTTAGTTTTAATTGAAAGGTAAATGATTAAATTTATTATTTTCAGTAAGTAAAATATTCTGGTGTATTTCAAATAGAAATTATATAGATTGAAATGTCAACTTTTAGGCCGATTTCAGAAAATTTTCTCTATTTTGCTTAAGATCGCTAAGTCGGTTATATGTCGTTTTCCTATGTCTCCATTACTTTCAATCTGTCCTGTGTGTATCAAAATTTCCAAGCCCTCTTTCCTCGTTATGTGCCCTACAAATTTCAACGGTCTCTTTATGATGTTAAGTATGAGGGTTCTTTTTGTCTCCATTTTCTCTAAAACATTGTCGTTGCTCAGTTGTTATATCCATGATATTCTCAGTATCCTTCTGTAGAACCATAATGCTGTTGCTTCAAGTCTCTTCATCATCTGTAAGGAGACTATCCAGTATTCACTGCCATATAGGAGGCCTGATAATATGTAACAGTATAAGCAATAATGGCCTCTCAAATTTCCAGGAACCGGTTCTATAAACTCAGGTAATCTTTAGAAACCTATTCTGTTTATTTTCGTTTCAATGTGTAAATCGAAAAAAATCACTTTCTAGTATGAAAAAGAATTAAACCATTTTGGTAATTTAATAGAAAACATTTATTTATTAAGATATTTCCAGACAGAAATTATTTTCTTATATTTCTGTTCAGAAGCATGATGTTTTTACACTAGTGTCATCAGCTGTGTTATGGATTCTTAGCCACATTCGAACTGAGTCGCTGCAGTCACAAAGATCCAGTGAAAGATCTATAAAAGTTAGGATACTTGTCTTCGTTGGTAGTTGCATAATTAAAAAAAAAACTTGTAGTTCCAACAAATGATTTATTTTATGGAAATATTTCGACCAGCAGTTACCAGTCTTGGTCACTCCTTCATTTGAGTAACACAATGCAAAGAAACGAGAAACGCTTAAGAATTCAAATCAAGGGAAAAAAAAAAACGGAATTTTGTTTTTTCTCTACAAAGAGCTTTTTTTTTATTTATTTTTTATTTTTATTTTTTTTGTCATATCACATTTTTCTTTGGGGACCCAAAAAGTGTGAGTTCAATACCTGGTTAAGGCGTTGGAGAACTTGGAGAGATAACTGATAACTGACATCCATTGGACATGGCACTTGGAACGAGAACAGTCCACCCCAATCAACAAAATAAAGGGTTCAGTTCGACATCCCAACCATCTGAAGAAGACCGGAGCGTACAACGGCCGAAACGTTGTGATAAATATGGCAACAAAGATGAGGACAATAGTTCGAATAATGTAAATAGTGTACATAATACCTCATCTTAGAAATATAGACAGATACGTTTCTAGTTTCTTTGCACTGTTTTACTCAAATTAAGGATTGACCAAGACTAGCAACTGCTAGTCGAAATATTTCCATAAAATAAATCATTCGTCGGAACTACAAGTTTTTTTTTTAATTATTTAAAGATCTATAAAATTTTTGATGAGAAGATTTATCACATTTTTAACTTCAAGACAGAATAAATTATGATCACAGAAAACCCTCTTTCAGCCTCCGCAGAACTTACAGCAATGGTATTAATTATATTTTTAGCTATTATATATCGGCTATTAATATATAAGATTATTTTCGGATAATCCAACAACCAGTTCGCTAAGCTTTTATAATTCGTACGAACCGGCTGCCACGACTGCATGCATCCATATATGTATGTGCGCATGTGTAGCACTTTTCCTACGTTATCCACTACATCACGATGAAAACGTAATAGAAATAAAAGAATTTATGTTATTTTAAACTTAACAAATAAAATGGAATCATTTATTTATTGTGTCACATTTTGTACGATTGTATTCATATCAAATGTGACACAAGGTCGGGTTTTAAATCGGGGCCCAGACATACACGATTCAAGGATGAAAAAACTGCATCACTTCAAAAGCTCATCACTTCCTCTGTGAGGGCGCCCCAGGCACCATAGTTTAAACATAGCCACTCCCAGAGGGAAGTGGCATTGCCTTGGGGGATTCTCCACCACTGTGGTTGGATCTTAATTAGAGAAACCACAAAATAAATGCAGTTATTTATTTTGTCCTAAATTGTTTTATCTCCCAAATTATTTTTATTTCGTTGTTAAAGTAATAATGTTTATGGAAAACATCGAAAACTTAAATGTCACAGTTATTTTATAATGGCAGTTGAAAATAGGATATATAGATATATTTGGTATGGTTACAAACGAAGATAGTGTGGACATAGGAATTAACACTACATGATAATTGTTCAGTCAGTTATGTGGCATGTGTGATATACGCTTAGGCGATTTTTCGAGACATGACTGACGAGGTAGTTTTTTTTCCCCGCAGTAGGTTGCCATTTCTTTCTGCGGTAGACCTGTTTCCATCGAAGGCTATATATATGTCCTGCTATTTATCCATAGCTGGAGAAGAAGAGGATTCATACCTTTCCCAAGGGTATTAGCACGTAAGTGAATGTAATGGATTCGACTGGAATTCGAACTCGGCTCCCCGATTCCTCAATCCAAGCGGCTATCCATTACTCCACCGTGCTTCCCTGTTAGGCTCTAAAATAGTAAATCATTTCGCCTTGTCGGGCTAACGTTTTCACTTGATATAAATTATAATGATTTTATTGAGTCAATTGCTAAGCTTGCGGTTAAGAAAGTTGGATCACTACGACATACTGGACAATTCTTTTTACCCAAAATGGTCTTGCATTGTTATTAAGTCAGCCATTCGTCTGTACATTGAATATTTTGTTGTCACAGCTAGTCTGGTGCTCCTTCTATGTATCTTCAGATTATTGTCAAAATCCAAAGAAGAATCTGAAATTCTGTCCGTCGTGATTTACCATCTCGTTTTGTATAAATATTTTTCATGGGAATTGTTCCAAAGAGTTTGTCCTATTTCGGAATTCAACTTCCGGAATTAGCGCAGTACTAGATTGGCAACGAAGTCAAATCGTTTTATTATAGAATCTGATAGATGTAACAGGAAGTTCTATTCTGATAGTTTCTTCACTCGCATTTCTCGCCTGTGTAACGCTCCCTGCTATCTGCTATCCCATCAACTACTATCTACAAAAATTTAAATGCAACGTCGTCATCTCCTACTTGAAACTGTTCTTTTATTGTCTTTTCACTGTTTCTTTGTCTTTCGTCCTCTGTAAATTCTTGTATCTTAGTGGCTTTATCGCCTTACTTAGGGGGAAATTACACATATATATATATATGCTCTGTATAACCGCGTTGAGCACTATTACGTTTACACTTCATGCATAAATTAAACGATTATTTATTTGCTGGCATGCGTATGCACACCAGCACATGCGTACACGCCTGCTTATATTTGGCCGTTTCATTTATCCAGTCTACAACGATATATATATATATATATATATATATATATATATATATATATATATATATATATATATATCTTTTAGGTATGTCCGATTGAATAAATTACATACATTATCCATTTAATGTCTGTAATTTATTCAATCAGACATGCCTAAGAGAGAATTTGCTGCCTAAATACATGCGCGCTCGTACACACACACACACACACACACACATATATATATATATATATATATATATATAAACTTAAAAGTAATTTGAATAATTTTTTTTAGAAAACTCAATAGAATGGAGAAAATCAATGGACGGCCATTTCGTCAGCAATGTGCATCCACTATCAAGAATCGAGCACGAACAGCCACGGTACACCGCAAGCATCATACAATTGGGCCAGCGGGTCTCGGTGATGGACAAGGAAAGTAAGTAGATACAATATAGCGCACTTCATCCTATTCCCGGTGTTGATACTTATCCAAGTATACAGGCCCCAAGAGCAACGACTTCCTTCACCAAGCCATTTAATCAAGAGCATTAGAATTTGGATCTAGTATAGGTTTATATTATAACTTAATAGTAATTTGGGGTATTTGAATAATTTTTCATCATAATTCATCATCATGTCTCGAACTAGAAACCTCAATCGAATGCATAAAACCACTGAACGGCTTTTTCGTCCTATCTTTCCAGATTACTCAGCATGATGAATGTGATGAATTATTATATATATATATATATATATATATATATATATATATATATATATATATATATATATATATATTGCGTGCCAAATTATTATCGAGATAACTTTTTTTTCTAATATTTCAAAAACCGTCCAATCAATTCACACAAAATTTTCACACCAGGTTGGCAATACTGACCTGCGCAATCACTGAATTTTTCGTACTGGGAATTTTACTAAACTTTTCTAATAATTTGGCACTCTAAAATCACCGTGCTGAAAACAAATACGGCGCCAGTTTGTTTACATTGCGCAGATCAGTACGAAAATTTCTGTGATTGCGCAGGTCTGTGTTGCCAACATTGTGTGAAAATTTTGTGTGAAAATTTTGTTTGAATTGAATGGAGGTTTTTTGAAATATTAGAAAAAAGTTATCTCGATAATAATTTGGCACGCAGTGTATATATATATATATATATATATATATATATATATATATATATATATATATATATATATATATATATATATACATATATATATATATATATATATATATATATATATATATATATATATATATACATATATACAGGGAAATGAAAAAAACGTATTTATTTAAAAAAAAGAAATATGTATATTTCAATATAACCTCCTTTCTTTTAAATGTGCTTAATTCAGTGATGAATATTAATGTAAGAATTCAAACATTATTCACTTTTCAGATCGAAATTTACTTTATAACAGCGTATCGGGCTCCAATGGTTTCAGTGCGATCAATGGATTTTATCTAGTTTGGTTGGAAACGGCTTCTTGTTCGGACTGAGAACTTTTTGGCATTCCTTATATAAATATAAATTGTAGAATGCAAATCACGAATGTCTCCTATTAGAAACCGTACCATTCATTTACGGTCATTGTAATTGCCGCTATTTGTTGCCGCTCGTTAAATAACTTTGTTGAATAAATTAGAGCTAACAACAGAGTAAGAAGTCATTTTAAAAAATGGGTAAAAAAAATAAGACGCATGCCTTTGTTATTTCCTTTCACTTGATAAATTTTTAGGACATTTTTAACTTTCTATTTCAAGTCCTAAAATTTTCCATGGCTTGATTCGTGACAAAGAAAGTTTTAATTGGATCTGATTCAGCGCCTCTGCACCAGTTGATATATATATATATATATATATATATTGGTTATATTTGGGCATCGATTTTGGTTTATGCAGGTTGGGCTGGAGACTGACGAAAGGTCTCTGTTTAACATTTCCTTTTATTTACGGTTACGGCCATTTTTCTAGAAGCCGGGGAAAATTTGAATATATATTAACCAATATCTTCCAGTGCATTCGATTTTAATAAGTCATTTTAGAAAATTTCTTTTCAATCTTTCCCCGGAAACGATGTTAATAGTCGAATCGTTGTAAAATTAAATGCAAAAAAAAAAAAAAAAAAAACTTCTATAGGCTTTCAACTAAACACACACACACGTGTTTGTTTGTGTGTGTGTGTGTGTGTAAATCAACTTACGATTACAACTGAATAGTGAGTTCGATCCTCACTTTCGGTCTTGTGCCACATTTAAGCTACGCTTAGAAAATCATTAATGGCCCTAAACATACATATAGATATATTGGGCACCTCGACGTGGTGTAATGCTTAACAAGTTTGTTTCGCTAGATCAATTACGGCTAAGTAGTGAGTTCACTCTTTGCTCCGCACTTTCGGCCTTGTGCAAACATTAAAGCTACATTGATATTGGGCACCTCGACGTGGCGTCATGGTTAGCTTTCCACTGGGATTAGGGTTGAAAGATAAATGCCTGCTGAAAAGTCAAAGCTACACAAAGACGATACGAAACGTGGTGAACTCAACAACTTTATTCAAAAAAATCCGCTGGATTCGTTCTGCTCGCAGCATACTCGAATGGGACCCGATGTCCTTACAATCATTATAATAATCAACAATTTTATGTTGTTATAAACAGTTCACAACTTGTCTCGTTGGATCAATTACGACTGAGTAGCGACTTCGATCATCTCCGTTTGCTCCCCACTATCCGCTTTGTGCCACATCTAAGCTACGCATAGAAAATCATTTATGGCACTTTGACGTGGTGTAGTGGTTAACAAGCTTGTCTCGCTAAATTATTTACGTCAGAGTAGTCAGTTTGCAACGTCTAAGCTACAGTTAGTAAATATATATATATATATTTCCGTGCCTGAAGATGACTGAATGTACAGTCAAAAAACCTTATACAGCTTATAATTTTTAAAAAACAAGGATCATAACATTCACCGCGGGATTGGTAGGTTAATGCATCTTTAAAATTTTGTTAGCGAAAGGATTTCGACACTTTATAATTAACTGTACTAATTTGCTTTTTGTCTGAATGATTCATTGTAATATATATATATATATATATATATATATATATATATATATATATATATATATATATTACTAATTCCTACATTTGTAGAAACTGTAACAATTTTATTTTGTCCTTCTTTATTTTTTGTCCCACACTATATGCGTGTATATATATATATATATATATATATATATATATATATATATATATATATATATATATATATATATATGTATATATAGGGTGAGGCACAAAGAGAGGGACAAAATAAAATTGTTACAGTCTTTACAAATGTAGGAATTTTTGCGAGATTTTTTTCCCAAGAAGTGGAAAATATTTTAAAGTTTCACTGTCCAAAAGCATTTTAAAGTTGATGAATGTTTATTCACTGTGATCAATAATTGATGACATGTTCGATCCAGGCGCCTCGCTGTTGGATGACGTTCGCCATTCTGACATTAAAATTGTTCACGACTCTCTCCAATATGTCATTCGGAATTCTCCTGATTTCTCTCTTGATGTTTTCTAGCTTGCCATCATACACTCTCTCCTTCAGGTAGACCCAGAGAAAGTAATCCGGCAGGCTCAGATCAGGAGAGTAGAGTGGCCGTGGATTGTCGCTCCTCTTCGAGATTAATCGGTCGCCTGGAAAGTATTGCCCGAGATATTGAAGAGTGCGGTCGGAACAATGAGGTGGTGCACCATCTTATTGAAAAACAACTATGTTCATGTCAAACTCCTTCGACTCCTTAATCCCGGTATGAGGCGTCTGCGAAACATTTCGATGTATCGGTGTCCATTCACTATTAAGCGATGACCATCATCTTCAAAAACGTATAGGCCCAAAATACCATTCTTTCCAAGTGCACACCATACCGTCGTTTCTTCTACACTCAAAGGTTTTTCAGCATGTACATGAGGTTATTCACTGACTCAAAACCTCAAATGGAAGTACGCCTCGTCGCTGAAGAGAAGGACAATCCAAATGTTGAGAGTCGTCCTCAATAGGCTCGCTTATTGTCTGGCCAACCTCGTAGCATTCGGTCTTGTTGATTTGTGTTTGCGCTTGAAGAATCTGCACTTTGTAGGGAAACAGTTTCAAATCACTGTGGATAATTCGGCGCACAGATCTGGAAATACCCACTTGCTGTGACGGCTGTCTGGTGGATTTGCAGAGCGACTGTTCCAAGTGATCCCTGACATCTTGAACATGAACCGGCGTCCTAGTGGTAAACCTTGGGCCATAATCGCCTTTGTTAACCATACTTCCAGTCTTTCTAGACTTTTCTACCAAACGTGTGATCATTTGGCGATGTGGAATTTTCCTTCCAGGATATTCGCATCGAAATTGCCTCTGAACAAGTGTAAGATGGACTTTGTCTCAAAATACAGTCCCACAAACACACACACACACACACTATATATATACATATATATATATATATATATATATATATATATATATATATATATATATATATAGTTAATCATAGAGAGCCAGACAAACCTACGAAGGTTTCAGCTGAGCGGATCGTCAAGGAAGGCTGCTGGCTTTGGACTTGCATGCTAGACGATTACTTTCGGCTAACGTACATGTTCTTGGTTCTTTCTTTTTTATATTCCTTTTTTTCCCTTTGGTATTAGTTTGATTATTTGCAAATCAAGACACCGAAGGTTTTCTGGACGTGTACAGTTTCTTACACTTATAAGATTATTACTACTACTAATATATATATATATATATATATATATATATATATATATATATATATACACTACTACTACTACTACTAATAATAATAATAATAATAATATATATATATATATATATATATATATATATGAAGAGGTGATTAAAAATCTCGGTCCAATCCGCTTCACAAAAATTGATAAAATACTCAAACAGATGATAGAAGCGGATATCTTGGTCAGACCCAGAACATTTCAGCACTCTCCACCCCCCCCCATATATATATATATATATATATATATATATATATATATATATATATATATATGTATACACACACACAATAATGGAACATATGTAATATAGGTGAACAATTCAACTAGAAAAATAGGAAATAAATGCAATATATCTTAGTATAAATTAGACATATGTCATAATAGATCATTTCCTCTTAAATGAATCAACAATTTTTTCGGCAATTTTTAACATCGCCTTGAGATTTTTCTTGCTAAAAAGTTGAATAATTTTGGCACATTCAACATTACGTATAAAAAATAGTGAATTTTATATAGTGTTTTTCCGAGACTTGCCATGAGCAAAACAAATTCACGGGTTTAGACAAAAAAAAAACTCCAGAATGATATCAAAATCCACGAAAAAAATTCATCTTTTAATAGTCAGTTGTGATTACTTTAATTCGTAACGTATATAAATGTAGGTAGAAGCAAATATTGACAAGATAGCGAGCGTCGCAAAGCACCGCCTAGGGCCTCCAATCAAGCTTGTACTTCACAGGTCGGGGTGTTCAAAGGTAGTATGCACCGTCACTGCAACAAGGAATACTTCAAAAAGTATCATACTGGTAAAAATATTAAATTTAGAAATGTAATAATTTTTATTTTCTTTTTTTTTCTTTCTTTTTAGAATCTAAAATTTAAAATAGCATTTTCATATATTTTATATTTAATTAAAACAAAAATAAACGCAAAAACTAAAAAACGAATTCTAAATGTCGTTTATTACGCGTTTGGTGTGCACATTCATTCAAACTTTCCTGCCGAATTAATATTTGGCTTAATTTCTGAAAGGCACTTTTCGCTATTCCTATGTACGTTGAGATTTCTCTCTTGAGGACGAAAACCCTAATAATGCATGTGTTCTATTACAGCATGTGGCTCTATCGAAGGATATTGTGTATACCACGGACGGAACATGTAAGTAACAAGGAAGTTTTAAGGACTATGAAAAGTATCAAAAAAAGTCACTTGTATTTATAATCAGAAAGAGGCAATAGTAATTTCCGAAACGTATAATGGATAATTTGATACTAACAGGACAGAAATATCGAGTAGCCTACCTAACGAGTTTGTGTAAATGGATTGCAGAACAGGAACTGCGTGGGATGATGAAAACAAAACTTACTGAGAGCTACAAAGGATAGGAAGTTGTGAAGAGCTATTATCGTCTACGTCCCGACGAGACACGTCACATAGAAGAAGTTACTTTTATCGTTATGTCAACGTTCGTTATTTTATTGTATGCGAATATTTTAAATAAAGTGTTTTATTGCTGCCGCCGTCAATGTCGTGTCTATTCTGTTCACGGCTTTTACAATAACTTCAGTTTATATATCAACTGACAAAATTTGTCTCGTTAGATTTTTTCGCTTGCTGGTAAGGGACTGTTAACTATGAGTGTTTCCTCTGTTGATACTTTTACTTGCATATTTGAATACATGAAACGTAAAGTTGCCTTTTTGAACGGTCTCTTATGTGTACATATTGAAAGTGATTTTGTAAAAGGACGAATAGAATTTCTCAAAAAGTCATAAAGTTCGCTTTACTAACCTCTATTCATCTAAGGTCAGTTTACTACTTGTATTTATTCGCTTCAGTCCCACGCACCCACGGTGGCGGGATGTGGCACAAGGTCGGTTTAAAGTGGGGACCCCAGTGAGTGCAGCTAGGCTAAAGTCAAAAACTGCCCGGTCCACAACATTGCCCTGGCGTCAATATTCCACCCCCCTCTTTCGTACAATGAAGGGAGTGCTGCTGCAGGGTTGGAATCTACGACACCAGTCATCATCTCTCATTTATTTACTTGTGCTCTGTGCGAAGACAGACACACAAATTCGAGATATATAGGGTGCGATAGGAATACCTTCCACATATACCTCCTAGAAATATCGCCCACAGAATGGTATGATATTAGCTACAAGGTACGGCGGAAATACCTCCCATATTAGAAACTCTCACCCCTGTGTGTCAATGGCGTCTTCCTCTAGCTAATGTCTTACCAATATGTAGGAGATATTTCTGGAAGGTAAAGTGTGTTCCAATAACTTGGACCGATTTTAAATGTGAATTAATTTTAAGTGTCTAATGATTTTTTTCTTTTTCTTTCAGATTTGGCGGACATTTAAACGATATTATTTTTCATACATAATTTCCATGACTTAAATAACATGATCCAATAAATAAATAAATAAATAAATTTTCACCAATTACACTGATTTATTTACTGCTGACCTTCATCCGTCTTAATGAAACACCCTTTATATGTGGGAGCTATTTCTGTCGCACCCAGTATAAATGTAGTTACGAAGCCCGTAGCATAAAAATCCCCAGTTTTTAAAAGCGGTCTATTCGACAGTCTACGCATTATTTATTTGGATGTGTTTTTTTAAACAGTCTATTCAACTCAGTGACATTTGTACTGTTATTGGCGAGGAGTGAAACGGATTTGCATATGTCCGCTAGCCTCATCCAGTGGAGAGACATTTTAAAAAAAAAAAAAAAAAAAAAAACAGCATGCGACGCAAATGCACTTTGGCCATTGAGAATTCTGTACAGAATCGCAGTCTATACACCTGAATAATTCGAATATGAATTACTCTCTCTCCTCTTCCTCCTCTCCCTCCTCTTCCTCCTCGCCATCCTCTTCCTCCTCTTCCTCCTCTCCCTCCTCTCCCTCCTGCAATGCTCTCCAAACGTTTGTGTAAATGTATGCATTTTAAAACCAAGCACTACATCGAGGAATAATATGTAATTATATGATTTAATTTCGGTGGCTGTGTATGTATATCCATGTAGTCCTCGGTGTTTGCGTGAATGTTCGTGAGTGCACGCATGCGCCTTTGTGTGCAGGTGCATGTCAATTTACTGGTTAGCATATAAAATCTATTTGTGTGTGTGTGAGAGAGAGAGCGTGCGTGCGTGAAGAGAACTAGTAGAGAAATCATTTCTTGAATTATAATCGGATTAATCTTTTTCTTGATCAAAACCAAACTGCTTCTGTTGCTTGCCGTTGGTTGATGCCGCAGAAAGGATTTCGTTTCGAAACTTACATCGAACCAAGAAAGTTGGAAACGAGGGCGCCTCATCGTGGTGTGATGGTCAACAAGCGGCACTTTTAGATCATACTTGTGGCCTTATGCTGAAATTAGGTTATACCGAGTAAATAAAATCAATTTACCTGGTGCTGTAAGCTTAGAAGTACGGGTGTTTTAATGGATAATGGTTCGGAATTGTTAATCGGAGAGCAAAGTTCCAATTCCCGTTGGGTCGTTATATTCACTTACGCGCAAATACCCTTGGGAAAGGTATAAATTCACCTCTATCCCTACACGCAAGCCACCAATCTGCCAATGGGTGGCATGACACCAACGTATACCGCTGTCGAACCGCCAACGTGTTCGTCTCGGCAATGTTACCACTGGCGGACAGCTAGATGCCCACCAATGGCCCATCGGTGTCTGCCACCAGAAGATCGCCGACATTGCCACTAGTGGCTGGTGTGTGGGGATTTTCTGCCCAGTGATGGGTTAATTATTAACACTTGTATCACTAAACTATTATTATCTCAAAAAAAATGTTACAATCTAAAATATATTTTCTGGCTTTAAATAACCTGCTGATAATCCATAGAAAACAAATCAATCAATATAAAAAATCAAAGCAAAATGTATTAATTATTTAGAAGAACACACGCACATATATATTTATATACATATATATTTAATAATTTCACTTCAAGCAAGGCAATAAAGCCACTAAGACGGAAAAGTTACTGAGTCTTAGAAAATATGAAAAAGAAAAAACAGAGGACAGTAAAAGAACAAGACTTAAGAAGATAGTAGACAACGATTGACATTATATATATATATATATATATATATATATATATATATATATATATATATATATATATATATATGCCAAACACAATCTTCAGGTGCTGAGTGTGTACTGACCGTTACTTATATATAATTTAAAAGTATATCAGATTACCGTAATGCCGTAAGCGCTATGTATATTGGGGTATAGTTTTTTCAAAAGAGGTATCAGAACCTTGACTACACTGAGTCGACTCGTAAAAGAGTTTTCCTAATTTTATCACCAAAAGTAGACCGTAAGGTGCCATCAATATTTTCTGGCTTTTTACTTATTAATGGAAAAACGTATTTTCTAACTGTATCGTGCTGCCGCTTGGATCCTATCTACTAAAATAAAATTAATTCTGAACTCAAGTCGACAATCGATTCCCCATAAAAAATTCGACACTGCATTTGTCCCAATAGAAAAGTCAGTTTGCCTACTTCCAGATATCTTCCATAAGCATTTTCTGTTTGCGTATCATCAGCCCTCTTAATCAATTCAGATCACTTGGCTTATTTCATTTTCTAAACGGTAACATCCGTGTTGAGCTGCCTGCCATTGCAGCCAAAGAATTCATTTCAACTTTCTATATGACATTTATTGAATCAACACTAAATGAGCTTGCAATTAATTTTATATTTAACTTTACATTTTATTCATTCCAAAATTTCGTCAGTTACTTTAGGTCCCTCTGTGGTGCGAGTGAACCGGAACCCTCATCCGTAAAGTTGTATTTACATACTTGGGTGAGAGACAACAAAGACTTCATTCTGTTTTCTGGAACGGCTGTTTATATGTTCATCTATACAATGTCTTCTTTTTTTTTTTTTTTTTCGTGCGGACGTATCAGGCGCAGTTAAGCCCACAGTTGTATCTCGAATAAGTACTGGGAACAGGTGAATCTTGGATATCCCTCCGCTCGGTTGGGGTCCTCTTAGGTCAACTCTGCACATGAATCCCTTTGACAGTCCGGTGTGAAAATGAGGCCAAGCCCTTTCTGGCATTTATCCGAGCAGCCTTTAATGATCCTAAATTGCCTTTATTTGATCATTATCATCATCATCATCATCATCATCATCATCATCATCATCAGTTCCATGACCCGGTGTGGCCGGAGGATCGCAGCACAGATGACCACCTGACCTGACCAATTCCCTCCATATATCTAGATCGAAAGCCAGGGAAGTATTCATTCATTCGTAGCGTGTCTTGGCCAAGTAGAGCTGGCGGAACCCACCCCTCCCCAAGTCAAACCACGGCCGATGTATTCCATCTTGATCACATTACATAGTAGCTGATTCCTTTCCCTGATCGTTGACTAGAGAGCTCCCTTCTCAGTCATGCCACACTGACTGCATACACGTATACCCAATTTTAACCAGTTGTACATGATCTTTATAAGATCAGAACTATATGACATTTATGCGATAAAACCTGAATGACGTTTTATTGTTTTATACTTATATAATCATTGGATTTACTATTTTACTGAATTTCGTTGATTTTGACACGTTTATTTTTAGAAAAATATTAACAAGTCAGGAAATATGGCTTTTTTCATGCATTTTTTTAAATCGGTATCACCCCATGCGCTAGGAGTAAAGCCACTGAGACACAAGGGGTTAAAGGGTGTGGAAGGATTAAGAACAGAAACACAATAGCGGGAAGAGGAAATAGTGACCAGGATAGGAGACATTTTATTTAAATTTTTGAAGATTAAAGTTGGATGGAAAAAAATGAACCCAGAAGGGCGTTCTACAAGCGAGAAGTGCGAGAAAAGAAACTGTTAGCATAGAATTTACGGCTACATCTAGCCATCTCAAATGTAAATTGATGAGATCTCGATGCCAGTCGAGTATTGCACTTAATTAAAAAAAGAAGCCTATGTACCATATCGAAGGGCTCATCCGAACAATTACCATTGTAAGTATTTATAGAAAAGACACAGAGAAGCAACCTTAAAACGATGGGAAAAAGATTGAAGCCGAGCCGCTAGATCAGGCTCAATGATATTGCTGATTCTTCTGTGGATTTTACCAAAGAAGCTCAATGTAAATAGCAAGGGAACCGGACCATATGTGGCAGCAATAGAATAATAGTAAATATACCTATTGTGGCAGCAATAGAATAAGAGTAAATCTACCATTCGTCCATGCTTAGAAAAGTATGAACGAATGGTAGACTTATAGATATGTAAGATAGATTCTGGAGAAAAAATGCCTTGCACGACACAGTGGACCAACTTTCTTAACAACTGACCTAGCAATGGATTTAATACAATTTTTCTATTTCATGTCAGCTAAGAACGTTAGCCCGAGAAGGCTTATTTCTTCCTTTCTTAAAAACGAATTTCGAAAATATAACATATTCTTGTCTTCTGGGTTTAATTAACTTCCGTAAGGTATTTGAGCAATTCTCATGTCCAAATTAAGAAGCGTTTCTCAGTTTATCACTCTTAAGTTTCCGATGAGCATCCAATCTTCTACAATCACACTAATAACCTGACAGGTAAAGACCTTTATTTTTTATTTATTTTTTTATTTTTATTTTTTGAATTACTACTCTTTTGAAAAGCATTTATGGGGAATAGATTAAATACCTTTCAAAAACTAAACAAAACATTAAGAAAGAGGAAATTTTCACTAGAAACAAAGAAAAGAGGTCTGAATTGACATGTCATACCAATCCTCCGATATGAATGCTAGGCAGATCCTTCGTAAATGACGATAAAGCAAGTTGGCAGCAGAAATGTGTCTCTAGAAAATGATGCTATGAATACCATGGCCCAGACATGTGAACAACGAGGAAGTTTTAAGGAAAATGGAAACAAAAATACGCTAGACAGTAGAAAGTCCTGGGATACAATGAAGAATGAAGACTTGAAGAATTTGACTTTCACAGGACATCTTGAAGGGGCAGAAGGAAATGTCGAATAGGCTGACTAACGAGCTTATGTAATTGGTTGTTAGAACAGGGACTGGGAAAGGCAGTAAGGAGATAAACATTGCTAAGAGCTACAAGGATGAGAAGCTGTGGGGAGCTATAACTAGAGACATAAAAGAGATGAATATAAATTCAAAATGAATTCACTAAAACTATTCTTGGAGACTTTCAAAATAGGTGACATGTTTTGAACGGGAATAGAAGTTTATCCCTTGTTTTCTGTTTAGAATTTGGTTTTCCGTTCCTTCTAAAATCTACTTCAACTATCTACTTCTAAGGTCACCGTCTGAACTATGAAATTTAATTTACTATTTCTCTCTCTCTCTCTCTCTCTCTCTCTCTCTCTCCTCAGTTGGAATAGATAGGTTCGCTTATCGCCCAGTTCACACTCCACCCGGTATTTGAATAGGAGTAGAGTTTTATCCATTGTTTCCTGTTTAGGATTGGGTTACCCGCTCCTTCTAAAATCTACTTCAACTATCTACTTCTAAGGTCACCGTCTGAACTATGAAATTTAATTTACTATTTCTCTCTCTCTCTCTCTCTCTCTCTCTCTCTCTCTCTCTCTCTCTCTCTCTCTCTCTCCTCAGTTGGAATAGATAGGTTCGCTTATCGCCCAGTTCACACTCCACCCGGTATTTGAATAGGAGTAGAGTTTTATCCATTGTTTCCTGTTTAGGATTGGGTTACCCGCTCCTTCTAAAATCTACTTCAACTCTATACTTCTAAGGTCACCGTCTGAACTATGAAATCTAATTTACTATCTCTCTCTCTCTCTCTCTCTCTCTCTCTCTCCCTCTCTCCCTTTCTTTCTCCTCAGTTGGAATAGATAGGCCCTCTTATCGCCCAGTTCACACTCCACCCGGTATTTGAATAGGAGTAGAGGTTTATCCATTGTTTCCTGTTTAGGATTGGGTTCTCCGCTCCTTCTAAAATCTACTTCAACTCTATACTTCTAACGTCTCCGCCTAAACTCTGAAAAATTATTTACTATTTGTTTTTAGGAGAAGATAGGTTCGTCTATCGTCTGGTTCAGACTCTTCCCTGGTCTTTTTATCAGAAGTAGAGGCTTTGTTGCTTGTTTAGGATTAGGTTTCCGGTTCCTCTAAAGTCTTTCATTCCCAGTAGTCTTTCTGTCATTATTCCCTTGCTTGGGAGTGAACTGATTTTTAAAAAAGTAAAAAAAAAAAGTTATCTTATTGACATTTTTTAAGTCTCTAATATTTTAGGGATTTTAAGATATTGTTGTGGATTCCGGGTTGAAATCCGGTACCAATAAATAAACGCCAGGAATGAATATATGGAAATAATGTATTAACGTAATAATACAAACTGGTAAAGCAGGTTAGTAGTTCCAGGAATACGGGTTAGTAGCAAAATATATATATATACAGTCTTTGGTATTGAAGTATCGCTGTATGACTTCTTACTGAGTCTACGTGCTCGCTCACTATGCCTCCTACAACGCTGTTATCTCACACTCACTCTTCCAGTTACCTACAACCTTTTACTCTGTCTCTCTGGACTCGACTCGACTCGACTCGACGGTCTTGCACTCTCGGGTCTTCACGTAGCCGTAGTATATGTATATACTGGGTGAGTTCATTTGTGTAAAAAGGGGTGGACCCCTCAACAAATATGATGCATAGATAAATGTATTTTATTTTATAAACAGAGATGTATTTATCCGTCAGTCTCGGGAAGACTATGGAGTCTCCTTGTGTGGCTAGCCAATCCCTGATTTAAACGACTGCTCAAACAAATCTGTGTATCTTCAACACGCACAGAACCAACCTATGGTTTATACTGATTTGCTGAGTGGATATGAGGTACAATTTCTGAGATAGAGCGCTTAATCTGGCATGTTCATGTAGGGACAAGGCCAGCAGTTGAACCTTCGATGAATTGTAATGTCACATAATCAATGGCTTCCGAACAATTTCGCTCACAACGTTTGGGCCAAATAGTAGTATGGTTTTCAAACATGCCTACACAGGGCCTCACACTGAGGTCGATATTATCAAGAAGACAACTCGACTATAGTGAGATTCGAACACGAGTCTCATGTTTGAATCGCTAACATTTTAACTATTCGGCCATGTGCCCACGGTGTACAAAGTACAGAAATAAAAATAAAAAAAAAACATTTTGTTCGTCCACTGCAGACAAAAGACCAAAATCGTCTTCCCGACATAAAATGTAAATAGGTTGACGCCTTTAGGGATTGATTTTGTTGTAAACGTGCCAAATTTGTTGGTTGCTTTTTCAATGATGACCCATTCAGAGTCGAGAACATTTCATTTCAGAACAGGAGAAGAAAAAAAAAGTTTCAGATTACTCGTGTCTTTTCGTTTACTTTTACAAGTAAAAATTTTCGGTTGACCATTTACAAGAATAAAATAATCGAGATTGTTTTCTTTCGTCTGTTGTTTAAGTTATTGCAAAGGGATAATTCAAAAGAATGACAATCGACAATCTCATAGACTTCCCGAACGATTTGCTATTAACAATCACTTGTTTGCAACTCGGGCACGCCCATCTTTATATTAGGTGCACAAGAGTAAATAGATGTATGAAGCGCATTGTGACGGCTATTGTACTGGCCATCAGGTGGAACTAGTTTTTGATTTGAGATCACTCTCAGAATAATGTTATTTTGTGGGTGGTCTTCGAGAAGGCAACACCAATTATGTCAGATCTACATGGCGTGTGATTAGTGCAGCGTAAACAATATATTCCTTTTGTAATATATATATATATATATATATATATATATATATATATATATATATATATATATATATATATATATAGCATAATGAGAAGCCACGTATACTTTCTTAATATTTATATATAGAAAAAACAACTAAAAAGTTGCAAATTAAAAAAATAATAATGTTTTTTTATGAAAGTATTTATTTATATTTGATAGTTCAGATCGACCTCGATCTTTCTTCAGAAATAACTATATATATATATATATATATATATATATATATATATATATATACATATATATATATATATATATACATATATATATATATATATATATAAATATATATATATATATATATATATATATATATATATATATATATATATATATATATATATATATGACAAAATCTAATTTTACGGTATACTATATTTATGATTTAAAGTGCTCGGTATCAGAGATAGAACGAATGTAAATATAAAAGTGAAATCAACACCCAGCAGCGACAGTCGGTTTCTTGCTTAAATACAATTGTCAAGACATATATATATATATATATATATATATATATATATATATATATATATCATTGATAAGTAATAAATAAGAAGAATGAAATAATGTGACAATAATAATATAACATAAATCGATTAAAATATTAATTAAAATATTAATTAAAATATTAACTAAAACATTATAATTTAATTAATAATTCAAATTAACAATTTTATAAATAATATAACATAACAATTCTATATAAAACATAAAAAAATTAATTTAATTTCGAAGAAAAAATTTACAATTTAAAGAAAAATCTCCAACTAGTAAGAAATCCCGGTTCGAAAGAAAAAAAAACAAAAACAGGAAAAATGGAAACTTAAATGTCTTTGACTAGATGCGAAAGTGTCTCGTCAATATTCTAATGATGTTGTGACAGTATCTTTTTGATTGATATATTGTCTGAACTTGGAATTGTTCTAGCCGCTTCTTTCTCCTGTTCTAAATCTTATTGAAAGCATATCTCCCAAGCCCAGTACTTGGTGAGGGCGGAGGATTGGCCGTTGATTCCTCCCCCCCCCCCCAGGTCGACGCTTGGACATAAGGTAAGCCGTACATTCAGTTACCATCATGAGGAAGAAAACAGACAACCACTTGCTGGCCCGTGTGAGTATAGTTTCGCTCTAGCAGAAACCCATTTACGTTTTTCTTTGTTTTTTTGTTTTTTGTTTTTTTTTAGTTTTTTTTTCTTGGTTTTTAAATTTATCTATTTTTTCTCTCCAACAGTAAAAATGGAAAATTAAATGTCTTTGGCTAGATGCGATAATAATCCGGGTGACCTTATTTTCAATTTCTTTTTAGAATAGACAATGGGACTTAAGTTAAAACTTAATGATAAGGTATAGCCAAGTGTGATCCAGGTCTCCTTACCTGTTATCTCCCCACCCAATCCTTCCCTCTGTTTGTGTCGTCCTTTTTTGTGTTATCTGTAATAGGAGTAGGTAGTCTCTTCTACCGCCCGGTCAAAACTCCCCCCCTTCTATTGGACATGAGTAGAGGCTTACACCTTGTTTCTTGTCTAGGAAGCGGTTCCCGGTACTCTTTCTCTCTCCGCCCTCTGTATTAGTGCAGCTCTGTTTCTCCTGTGATGTGTGCAGTCTGTGGCATCACCTCTTCATTCTGAGGGTACACGGTTGACAGTTCTCTGGTTGCTGTTTCCGACTGGTAGTTAGGAGCCCTAACTCTTGCGTAGCGTCTTGATCAACAGTTGTATAATACCGGGGTGTTTGTAGTGCCATGTCGCGCATGGAAAGGTGTCCCTGCAGTCACCTCCGGTGGGCAGCCCTGAGGCCACATAATGATGCAGATTTTGCCAACTCCTCTCTGCCCGCGTCACGGTCGAAACTGTCTGTTTCTTTTACTTCGGGCCTTCTCATCTTACAAACAAAATTCAGCATGAGTTACAAAAACCGAAAGATTAACCCTAAACCAGCCTCTCAAAAACCACCTAAACCCCTGGACATTTCGTTCTCCAACATCCGGGACATTAAGACAAACTTCTGCAGTCTGGAATCTTTCCTCACTGCAAACGGCCCGGATATACTGGCTCTCTGTGAGACAAACCTTGTCTCGTCTATCCCCTCTTCTGATCTCTCGATCCCCGGCTATCTTCCTCTCCTCAGAAAAGACTCTCTAACCCACATGCACGGTCTTGGTGTCTACGTCAAGGAACATCTCCCTCTGGCCAGAGAGTCCTCTCTTGAATCGCCAGACCAGTTATACATGTGTCTCCGACTCTCTCTCCTCAATGCGGTAAGCTATCACTTCTTCCTTTGCCGCTCTCCATCCTCTCAAGACTGTGAGATACTCGATAGCATTTCTGACAGCATAGACAAGGCTCTCTCACTCCACCCGTTTGCTCACATTTTTGTGTTTGGTGACTTTAACGCCCATCACACCTTGTAGCTTAAGAATGCTACTATTGACCACGCAGGCATTCAAACGCTCAATTTTTCAATCTCCCATTCCCTCACACAGATAGTTAACTTCCCCAGTCGTTTTGCCTTCAACCGGGAAGGTAAAGCCTCTCTTCTCGACCTGTGCTTTACCTCCATCCCCGAATCCTGCAGCGCCTCGCAACTCTGCCCTCTTGGTAACTCTGATCATGCAGTAGTATCAGTTAACATCTCCTTCAACTCCACCCCCTATAAAGAACCTCTTACCACTAGAACTTCGTTCTACTATCAACGAGCTGACTGGGACGCGTTCCGTGATTTCCTCCACGGTGTCCCCTGGGATGGAGTCTTTAAGCTCCCCGTCCAAGAATGTGCTTCTGAAGTCTCTTCCTGGGTTAAAGCTGGAATCGACGCTTTCACCCCATCAAGGATATATAGGGTTAAGTCGCGCTCCTCCCCCTGGTTCTCGACTGCTTGCTCAGCCACCATCGTCAATAGGAACCACTCTATTCCGTAGTGACATGTCTGACTGCAATAGACGTCTCTTTGCCTCCGCCCGTAACGAATGTAAGCGTGTCCTCAACGATGCTAAGTCACTATTTGCGGCTCGGATGAAGGAACGTATTGCATCTCGCAAATTTGGCTCCAAAGATTATTGGCGTCTCTGCAAGAGCGTATTGAACAATTGCAAACCCTCTATACCTCCTTTATTCAACCAGTTCGAAGTCCTGACCTCCTCTACCGACAAGGCTGAATGCTTTGCTCGGAAATTTTCATTCAACTCTACGCTCGACTCTTCCTGTGTACCCATACCCGACTTCCCTCTTAGAACCGAGGCCATATTGAGTGGGTTAAACATAACCCCATCTTTGGTACTGGGCGTTATCTCCAATTTAGACCCCAACAAGGCTAGTGGTGGAGACGGGATACCAGCCATTGTCTTGAAGAAATGCGCGCCTGAACTGGCGCCCGCCCTTTCTAAACTATACAACTACTGCCTCAAGGAATCTTGTTTTCCTGACTGC
>OZ010573.1:68059376-68139376 GCA_963932145.1 Acanthosepion lycidas
GTTACTGGCCATTCTCGATGTTGCTTAACTTCAGTGATCGTACGGGAACCGGTGTTTCAACGTGACTTGGCCGTAAGCCCCTTTTATTTCTGTCTATCATATTTAATATGTTAGAAGTGTATAAATTTCTAATTTTATTTATAACTTTATAATTTTTTTTTATTTCCTTTTAGAACCCTATTAATAATAAATACACAAGAACGCATCTTTGTGCCTCTCAACGCCCCCCCCCATCACCACCTTCGGATTTTTAATCATGGGATTTCATAAAATCAAAGGTTTATCACCAAGTGATCAATAGCTTAAAGAACGCATCCTGTTAGCAGTGCAGGAGATAACTCGTGAAATGTTTCAAAATGTGTTTTGTAAGGCTAATGATAGGTTTGAAATTTGCAGGAATACAAACGGGAAAATTCTTGAATGTTCAAAATTTTCAATAAGGTGTTGACGTCAGATTTATAAATCTGTTTTGTATCATATTTACGTATTAGGTTGGTGCAAAAATAATGACGTAATCATGTCGTTTTTTGACGTTAAAAAATACGTCAAAAAACGACATTATTACGTCATTATTTTTGCACCAACCTAATAGTAATAAACATAAAATTGTGTCGGTTCTTTCAAAATTTGACTACTTCATTGAAATGGATAGTTAATTCTGGGACATCCTGTATAATGTTTGCCAAAGTTTAAGTGAACCCTTGCCTTGCGTGATAGCAATCTAAAGCTTTACCACTAAACTCTACCTGCAACTGCAAAATGGGGTTCTTTCTATGCGAACAGTTTGGTGTCATTCGATAATCCTTTGTCTTCCATTCTGTTATCGCACATGAGCCGTTCAGTCAAAAAGCGAAGGAGAGGAAAATATTTGCAAATTGAATAATGCTAATTATGCTGTTCGATTGGCAAGGATCCCAAATATGCATCATTTCATAGCGAATCAGTTCAAGCGAATCGCATTAGTTATTCAAGTTCCTTTTGCCGTCTTGCAGATCTGACAAAATCTACTTTCCTTAACACTTTCCAATTTAAGAAATATGTTTGTTTTGTTGCCTACACGAATCTAACGTGGACATTGCAGATTTTAGTCGTTCATTTCTGATTACCGGAAATGTTTGGAATTCAATGATTTTTTTTCCTGCTTTTGGAGCTTATAGAAATAGTCAGGTGACGATTTATGTAAAGCATTAGAATCGTTGGGCACCACATTCAATCATTGCGGCAGTGATTTTGTTTAAAGAAAGTCTACAAGACAAAGCCAATCCGTTTTCAGGCTGGTTTTCCCTCTCCTAGTATGATTACTACCCAAGTTCAGTCTGCTCTGCTATGAAACAGAAGCAGAATCAGTCCGTAAATAGGAAAACACACTTCGCTTCGTTAAAGACACTGGAACAAGGAATGCTATATTTATGCTCAAAATGATATCAGAAAAATGCAGAAGGGTCTATATCTAAAGCGTTTTATAAAGTACATCACAAAGAACTGCTAGAATATTAACCTTGACATATTTGGGAAGAATATTAGAATAATCCAGCACTTATAGTGGCAGCAAACCGTCTGCATAAGATAGAAAATGTATTCAGTAAATATAAAAAAATAAAAACGAGTGTAAGACAAGGATGCATCTTCTTACCAGACCTTTTCAACCTATACAGCAAAACCATTCTGAGAGAATTAGAAGTCTTACCAGAATTCATTATTGGTGATCATAATCTTAACAACATAAGACGCAGTGATAGCAGATACGGAAAGAAAATTACAAGAACTCCTACAGGAGATAATGAAGGAAAGCGAGAAGAACGGACTAAATGTCTATTACAAGAATATGATTGCCAGCAAAAAGAACAGTCCAACATGCAAATTACAGACTGGAGATACCGAAATTAAGCAGGTGCAACAATTTAGATATTTGGGAAGTGTATTGACAGAAATCCGAAGCAGCATTGGGGTAGTGAAATATACCTTCAAAAAGCTAAGCAAAGTATTAAGGAAGAGAAAAATCTCGTTAAAAACAAGGAAAAGAGTACAGATGAAGAAGAAATTTCAAGCATCCTTCTGGAAACTTCGGGATCCTTCTGAAAAATTACATTTGTTAAATGTGATTTTTCAGAAGGATACCGAGAATACCATGGACCGAACATGTGAGAAACGACGAAGTCTTAGAGACAATAGCAAC
The DNA here is from genome assembly GCA_963932145.1 of Acanthosepion lycidas. NCBI lineage: Eukaryota > Metazoa > Mollusca > Cephalopoda > Sepiida > Sepiidae > Acanthosepion > Acanthosepion lycidas. The sequence goes on from OZ010573.1 coordinate 68,061,553, forward strand.
AAAAAGGACAGTTGTTAAGAGCTACAAAGGATAGAAAATATGGAGAGCCATAACCCCTAACGTCCTGAAGAGACACGACACAAGAAGAATTATGAAATGTCAGACATTTAAACTAATAAACTCTAACTCCCCCACCCCCAATTAAATATAATAAATTCTAAACAATATAATTATATAAATATATATAATAGTGTATTTGGACAGCAATCTCTCTCATACATGTTTCATTAAAAATGACTGACAAAATATTTCTGTAGCTTTTTTATTGTTTTTCTTCTGCGGGAACAAGAGATTTCTTTTATGGTGCGCAGATATTGTTCAATTGATTTGTTTGTTCCGAGCGCTTTCGACTCATCCATTAGTCAATTTAAAAGATTTTGGCCGTGAGAAGTAGACATATTTTTTTTATTCCCGAATACGGTCAGAATATTACGGGTGTGTTCATAGTTGATGTATTTAAGGGCTGTTTTTTTTTTTTTTTTTTTTTTTTTTAATAATAAGGATTTCTATTATTTTCGACTATTCTTTGCAGTTAGAGACATGTTTATCACTTTAAAAGTCCTTTTTATTAGATACCCATATTTGAGTAGACGCTCTTTTTTTATTTCAAACAGAATTTTATTTCGTCTTTCATGCGCTAAATCCCCCAAAAGAAATCGCTTGTTCGCACGACCCCCCCAAAAAAAACAATAAAAACTCAATAGTCATTTTTTAATTTTACACACACACACACACACACACACACATATATATATATATATATATATATATATATATATATATATATATATTTATTGTCTATTTTATTCAATTTGTCTTCTCTACATATATATTCTGAGAACTTTCACATGTTGTCAACCTGCAAAACAAAAACACAAACTTAGAGAGAAAAAAAAAAGAAGAAAAAGAAAAAAGTTACTAATATCTAAAAAGAGGCATTCGCAGGAGCGTCTTTTAAAAAATTTTGAATTTCGTCTAATTTTTAAATTTCGTTTTTGCTTATCTTCACTTACCTTGATAAAGTCGGATGATGAAACGCGCCGGCAAGGACTAAGTACTATTTCCCGATTGTCTATTTTATTCACATATATATATATATATATATATATATATATATATATATATATATTCTTACGACCCCCCCCTTCCTTCAACCCTATCAATAGCGGAGGTAGAGGAGGATCGTAATCTGGGGGGGGGGGTTACATTTTACATTTACTCAATTTTTGTAAAATATATTTCTTCCCAAGGGTCTCTTTCCGATTGATCAGACACGGCCTAGCGGAATCAATTAAGGAACAAACACGATAGGCGACAAACAACAATGGAGATAGGGAATATAAATTTATAAACAAACATAAAAGCATGGGAAAGGTAAAATAATAATAAAAAAAAACGGCCAAAACAAAAATGAAAATGAGTCAAGAATAAATATTGTGGACAAAACAGTGGGAAGATGAAACACAAATCAACGTATGGCCTTGAGCCATACTTGCACGAATTTACAAAACATCAACATTTTAAGACAACTAGTAAGAAACATGCAATAAAAAAAGGATCTCGTGCTAAACTTGCATGAATTTACAAACATGAAAAAGAATTACATTTAAACAAAAATGAAGCACAAGAAAAACAACGAACTTATCTCATAATAAAAGTTCTTTTCCACTAAAGTCTCTTATATCTACTTCCTTTTTTTTTCTCTTTTTTCCTTTTCTATTTCTTTTTATAAGCGTCTCCTTTTGAGGTCTTTTCTTACTTCCTCTCTTTCTCTTTTCGTCCTGTCTAGGGGCTTGGCCGACGATTAAGTTGAAACTGCTTTCATTGTTTCTCTCTTTCATCTGGGTGTGGCATCATTCTCCTTTAAGATCTTTTCTTCCTTTCTTTCCTTTTCCCATAAGTATCTCTTTTTGAGATCTTTTCTCGCTTTCTTCTTTTCTTTTTCTATAAGCGTCTGGTTTCAGGACTGAGGTGACGGATAAATCAAAGCTGTCTTATATCTCTCTTTCGTCCCGATATAGCGGAATTCCGCATTCGTCGCAGTTTATTTCCCAAAATTCAACGTTTCTTTCGCGTTCCACGCGCTTGCGTTCGTTCGTCTGTTCGAGGTTCGAAGAGGGAATTTTCTTCCGCATTGCCAACCAAAACTTTTGCTTTCATATGATGAATTCTCTTTCTCGTATTTTCGCAAACACATCCGTTCAGCCCTTAGGCCTGCACAAAACTTGTATTTTTCGCAAACACACCCGTCCGGCCCTAAAGCCTGAACAAGACTAACTTTTTCGTTTCAACATTCGTTTTCTTTTTTTTCTTCTTTTTTCTTGTCACGTGGTCAATTTTCCAATACGAACTTTTTCCAGTTGTGGGTGAAATGAGGTCATTCACCTCCTCTCTCATTTGCAGGTTCAGTGAAAATTTAGTTAAAAGTGTTTCAACCTTTCCTATCTGGAATCTATCCGTGTAAATCATACGGTCAACACGTTGACCAAAAGAGAAAGAAAGGGTACATTCTGGTTAATCTTTGTCGCCACTAAGTCTTTGGGTTTACTATCTACGTTTCTGCAAGTACTGGGCTCTTTATTTTAGAATGTTTCTAAAATATAAGATATGATATAGTTTTTATAATAAATTTAGTTGGGGGTTCGTAACAATATATATATATATATATATATATATATATATATATATATATATATATATATTCTTAAGCTTAGTTACTTTAATAAGACACAAAGCAGAAAGTGTGTGTCACCTTGTGTGGATCAAACTTGCAATAGCTCACTGAGGATAGCTGATTTAGGGTGAAGTTTACATTAGCAAATAATACTCTATATAATGACAAAATGTCTTGGTCGTCGAGAAAATTGTCTGGTTCGTTCGGCTTTTACTACAGGCGTAATAATTTTAACTTCTAATATAATGGTTTGAATTCAACGTTGTTATTCATAAAACTTGTGTGTTTTCTTCTTTTTTTTTTTTTTTCCTCTCCTCTGGAGAGAGCAATGTCCATTCCTATTCTGATGGAAAATGATTTATACTAATTACAATCAGAGGGGAAAAAAAGAGAAAAGAAAAAAGAGCAGAAAAAATAATCGCTTTCTTTCAGTAATTTGATCATTTCAGGTACCATAGTCAGTGATCTCCTTCCTCAGTCCGATTCCTTTACCGCGCAAATTTCCTGTGGGGATCACTTTGTAATATCGATGAAGGTGACCAAATTTCCTTTAAAGTTCGCACGCGTGACCTTCTTCCCTGTATATGTACTCTTCTTCTCCTGTTTGTTTGTTTTTTAACAAATTGAATGCAAATGATGCTAGAAATTAGTAGCAACAGGACATATACGAGTCTGAATTTTGTTGAACGTCAGGGCAAGATTTTTTTGTTTTTTTTTGTTTTCAGGGTTGATTCACAATCTGCTGATGAGATCAGATTAAATTTAATTCTTTGACTGATTTTCGTCCAGGATCAATAAATGGAAAATCTAGTTCCAGAAGTCTCGGTCTACTAGGCATCCCCAATATCCTGACACCTGTCGTATACCAAAAAGAACAAGATCAATTTTGCGTGCTAAGCAGACTGCTATGGTGCATTGGCGGACTCGCGTTAATAACATGCCCTGGGCAACATTTTGATTAAAAAGAAATAACGTGGAAATGCCCAGTCGGTCTGCTGACCCCATTCGAACTTCCGATATTTCTGCAATACGTTATTGTCCCGACTAAGAAGGGCATTCACCCCTAAAAAAAATTCTGATGTTCGATTATTGAGGGAGATTTTGGGAGTAGGTTAAGACGGGAAGATTTTCCAGCAATTCTTCGTAAAGGTTTGACTGGCGCTGGCGCTCTCTCTCTCTCTCTCTCTCTCTCTCTCTCTCTCTCTCTCTCTCTCTCTTTTGATTTTCTCATTTACCCTAAGCCTAAGTTGCTTTCTTTTCTTTTCACACCTCGTCTCTTTTTCACTCTTTCTTTCTTTCTTTCTTTCTTTCTTTCTTTCTTTCTTTCTTTTCTCTCTCAAGTTCATTTTCAGATACGCCACGCTCATTTTGCAATCCTTTTACATCTTATTACTGACACCTAAAAGCATTACCCTTATTTTTCAATTCTGTTCTCGATGACTTTGATCTCTTTCTCTCTCTGTTTTTTGTTCTTTCTTTCCTTCTTTCAACCCCTCTCATCACACCTCGCTTATTTCTCTCACTTTCTCATCACTGCCAAATAAGAGAAATAACCACAACCAACCACAATGGCTCAAAACATTAGACAGAGAGCAGCAACATGACACTTCTCTCTAATCAATATACGGACAGCATTAATCTTAACGATGCTGACGTGTTTCTAAGTGAAGTGGCCAGGGACAGGCGATGTGCAGAGACTGTGCAATAACAACAAGGACGACAACGACTACAATGTAAGTAACAAAATAAAACTAAATGAAAAAAAAATGTATCAGACACTCTTCAGATATTAGATGCTGAATAATTAATTGGACACATTCCATTTGAATGTCACTGCTAAGTTTCCAGGGAATAAAATCACTTCTGACCTTTGACGAAAACGACTTTTTATCGGCTCTTCTTTTTCCGAGTAGAACGTCCGAGATGTTTAGCCATCAATGGCGACGGATTAGATTTGCTCTGTGCGTGTGTGCGCGTGTGGGATAGAAAGACGGAGATGAAATGACAGAGACAAAGAGAGAGAAAAAACAGAGAGAGAGAGGGGAAGAGATGAACTGATAGGGACAGGCAGAGAAATGAATTGACAACTGCAGTAAAAGAGACGAATTGATATCGACAGAAGGAGAAAAATAAAAAACAAAGAGAGAGAACTAGAGATATGGACTGACAGAGACAAACATAGAAAACAAACAGCGAGAGATTAATTGATATAAACGAAGGTAAATATCCAAAAAGAGAAAGAGAGATGAATGGGGAGGAAAAGACAGTGAGAGATGGGGAGAGATGATGATAATAACTGACACACACAGAGAAGATGAATTCAGATACACAGAGAGATGAAGTGATATAGACAGAAAGAAAAGAAAGGGAGAAGTGGTACAGACGGAGAAAGTAGAGAGAGACGAAATGAAATGAAACAGAAAAAGCGACACAAGACAAAAAGAGTGAGACTATCTGACCTAAAGAGAAAGAGAAAAAAAGGAAGAGATGCAGTGATATAAACAGAAAGAGAAAAAGAGAAAGACAAAGTGATATAGACGGAGAGAACAAGAGAGACATATGAAATGACATAGAAAAAGAAGAGAAAGACCGAGGTGGTGAGAGTAATTGACCGAGACAGAAAGATAAAAGAGAGAGGGAGAAATAAAAAAAAAAGTGTAAAATAATAGTTAAAATGTGATAAATAAATACACATACACTGTGTGTGTGTGTGTGTGTGTGTGTGTGTGTGTGTGTGTGTGTTCCTCCATGCTTAAAAATATATATGCCTATTTGGTGGTTAAATTAGTTACATTTATACTAAACGTACCAAAGAGTCAAATTAGGCATAGGAAGCTTGCTTTGCAGGAATCCTTCAACTGCCAAAAATACTGTCTGCCTTGGAAAATCAGCAATCAGAATTGTAGATTTTTCTTGAGCTCCACTGAAGCGCCGATGAGAAATACAACGACCAATAAATCATATGAGAAAGTGACTGGGTAGTGATTAGAGTAATAAACACGTTTACACCACTTAGCCTTGTGCCAAACTTAAACTAAGTTCTGTAAACCTCATAAGAGCGAATAACAAAGAAACCCTCTTATTGGGTGATGTATATTTTTTAAAATACTCAAGAACACAACATGAAAAATATGAATTTCTGTAAACATACACACACAAACACACAAATATATATATATATATATATATATATATATATATATATATATAATTTGGAGATCAGCCGTTCCGATACCTTGATTTCAACCTTTCGCTATCTTTTTTTAAAACAAGTAAAACCTTACAACAATCAGAGTAATATCTGCAACATTTGTCAACAAGAAAAGTTAACTATAATAACATTTACAGACCCAAAAACTTTTTGAATGAGAGATCGAAAATTTTGACGCGTTGTATAAATACAAAAAGTTCCTTTTGAATTCATATAAAGTGGGATGAAAATAACGTATGTATACTTCGCTTATCCCACCATCACTGATAAATTTCCAATACATTTGCTTTTCCTCCTCCTTACCTACTACTACACCTCATGTCGGGCGTTTACTCATTTATTTATTTTTTAAAATATAGCGTTTATAATTTTTTTTTATTTTTTATTTATTTCTAAATCGAGCGTTAAGAAATCAATTGACCGAAATCGCCTGAAGATGCCGAAAGGTTGAAACTAATGTAGCAAAATCGGTTGATCTCCTAACTTTTTATATTTAAAAGCTCTACACGTTAAACTTTTATCTTTTTATATGTGTATTGAGCACTTTTTAATACTACTGTTTCATGGTATAATTCAGGATTTTTATCATTATATATATATATATATATATATATATATATATATGTAGGGTGTATAAAAATACATTTACAACTTGTCTCTGTCAGTTCATCTCTCTAGTTCTTTCTCATTGTTTTTTCTCCTTTTGCTGATATCAATTCATCTCTCTTTCTGCAGTTGTCAATTCATTTTCTCTGCCTGTCCTTATCAGTTCATCTCTTCCTCTCTCTGTGTTTTTTCTCTATCTGTGTCTCTCTCAGTTCATCTCTGTCTTTCTATTCCACACGCGTGAACACGCACAGGAGGGTTCCTGAAACCAAAACAAGGTAAAATGTTCATATTAACATATGTCCGAAAGGCCATCGTTGTACCTCAACACAGCTCATAACAAATATTCAAAATGTCCTCTTTTTGCTTCTATAAGCGCATGCTCCCGGTGAGGCGTCTCTGCGTTATTAATGTCTGCTGCATAAACCAATTGTTTTAGGTGGCCCCACAGATAAAAATCGAAAAGACTGCGTTCGCGGGAAAGGGCAGGCCATGGAACCAGTCCCTCCTCTACCCTTTCAGGGTAGATGTCAGCCAGTGCATCGTTAACAATGTGATTAAATGGCTGGAGCTTCATTATGCATCAACCACATATTAGCAGGGGCACGTCGTCTAGCAGGACTGGAAATGTTGTGACACTATTTAGCTATGGTAATTAACCATAAAAATTAAAAACGGGAAATACTTAAGACGAGAAAGAGCTATACCGAAAGATAGACTAAGCGACAGTAAAAAGAAGAATTTGTTTACAAAAGAAAGATACTTTACGCAAAAGACAGAAAATCCGTAAGAAAAAGCGAGACTGTGATTCTGTCAAAATTAATTAATATCACGATAAGGGGGTGACGCGCCAATATAAACAGAATTCAGATAGAAAAACAAAGCCGGCCGACGCATGCGGCCGTGGAGAAAATTTGGTTTGGGACCACCCTGGAGAATAGAATTATCTTTTAGAGATGTCATTTAACTTTAATTCCTGATTCCAGCGAGGGGAGCCACCTGGTATATGTACGAATCTTGGCATGAAAAAAGAGAGTCGAAAAGAGGATCATTATTATTGCTTATTCAAACTGTTGACGTCAGACATAGCGTCTCGAAAATGAGCATCTAGTGATAAGAGAATTTTAAGGCATGAGAAAATAAAGAATTTGAACACCCAGTTAAAAGTTGACTAGCGAAGCCAAATGTCGGGTGTCGACAATGATTAATGAGTTGATAGAGGCCCGGGCTAAGTGGATTTGGGTGTCACCCAAATTACGATGTGATAAAGAATTATTTGTCAATGTGGTATTTGTAAATGTTTTGGCCGAAGGAAAAGGAAAAAGAAAAAAAAAAAGGATTTTGTAAACACGAGGGCCAGTCTAGCCACACCCACACTGCCGAGAGATCATTGGCCAACTGGTAGCATGGGTGATAGCGGAGGTGAATGTATGAAAAAGACGGAGAAGTTGTTAACACCCACTGAAGGGATTGGTATGAGATACCAATGTGAGAGAGGAGGAGTATAGGAGGATAACTCTACTCCGACCTACCTTCATGGACGAGGGAGAAATCCCCGAAATGGAAAGTGATTAGTTTTCCAAAAATGGGAAGTAATTAATTTTCCTGGCCTAAGAACAAAGAGAATTCCTGTTGGGAATTGAGAATTGTCAAAGAACCCAAACTTCGACAGGCCCCCACACCGGAGTTGGTCGGTGTTCATATAAACGAACGTCTCGAGGCAGCTAGGCAGAGTTTTCGGGAGAGTTTCAGAGAGTTCGCAGTTCCAAACAGTTCGAGTTTGGAATTATTAGGTTGGTGCAAAAATAATGTCGGTTTTTGACATTAAAAATACGTCAAAAAACGACATTATTTTTGCACCAACCTAATAGTTCGAGAGTGTTGCCTCGCAGAAGCTGACCGAAAGATTTCCACGTCCTTTACGACTTAGTCTTCCTACCAAAAGCAAGTTTTTATTGACGAACGACTTAAGATACCATAGCTCGCTTAAGTAACGCAAAAAGTGTCACGAATCCATAGAAAAGGGCTGGGAGAGAAACACATTCCTGTATTCAACAGATAGATAAAGATAATTTTTATTTCTCAACATATTTGAACCTCGTGAGTTTGTTTTATTATTTATTCTTTTACTTACGCTTGTGTGGTATCACCTTTACCCTGGATTTGGCTTGCACTACGGCCCGACACCTGATTGATTTCGTCTACCTAAGATATATATCACAACGTGGGTAGGTTACACTTGAGATCAAAGTAGTTACTTCGGTAACCAGACGTTGGAAGTGAGCTGGGAACGACAAGTTGGTCTCGAACCAGGAACGACCAGACCGACCAGAACACAAGCTGGTGGCAGCGACAACGAGTCAACCCCAAACGCTGGTGGAAGAAACCTTACAGCTTCACGCCGAAACTGGGAGTTGACCACGGGCCGACGGCGCATTGTCATATATTGACGTCGCGACCAGTGGACGTCACATATTGGCGCTGGCGTTGCGACTACGACCGCGACCACCGGTGGGTGTTACAGTGTGTTCGGAATAAAGTTCCTGTAGATAGCTCCTGTAAGACGTGATGGACCTACCAGACAGTCACCTACAATTCCAGCCCGCATATTAATCGTAAACTAATGCTGGTGACTAGCCTGTATCGGGGTTTCCGATTCGCCCACAAATGTTGGTCGTGTAAATTTGTTATTCCAATTCTTCCAAATGTTGCCTCATCTGTAAACAAGACTGAAGAGACAAACAACGGGTCAGCAGTTTGTGCAATAAAGCATCGGCAAAGTTTTCCCATGGCTAGTGATCAGAGGGCGAAAGACTCTGTACACGTTGCAAATGATACGGACACAGGAGATGCTTTGAAATACCCTCTATGGGGTACTATGAGATGTACGACATGCTAGGGGCCACTTGACGTATGCTGATTATCTTTTAGAGATATCATTTAACTTTAATTCCTGATTCCAACGAGGGAAGCCAATTGGTATATGTACGAATCTTGACATGAAAGCCTGTAGAATGTGTTGTTTGCGACAAGGCGTACGAGTGGATCTCGGTCTTCCTTGATCTATAGTTTGTGATGCCACGGATCCTGTCTCGCGTCGATAAAGAGCAGCAATGGTTGAATGACTCGACTGCCTTCGGTCTGCAAACGTTATCTCTTACAGCCGTGCAGCCTTGCGTCGATTACCATTCGCGCGGTCGTATGCAAAAATCATATCTGCCCTTTCACGCTCTGTATATCCTGCCATTATTAAATAGAATAAATTCTCAGCTAACTCACTACTACATTCGTTAAATGCTGAAGACAGACCAGCCACAAATGTACACGAATGACAAATGTAACCTCGTCTACGTGGGAACACAGCGTCATCTACCGAAAAATCACTTTAAATTAATAACTCAAAAACGAAGGATTTGCGAAGATATATATATATATATATATATATATATATATATGTGTGTGTGTGTGTGTGTGTTTATATGGAAATTTTCCCCTTGTTTTGGTGTAAGGACCTCGCCCCCAACTTTTGTAAAAGTATTTTTGATACACCCTGTATGAATTTAAGTGCAATACTACATTGGCACCGAGATCTCATCAATTCCCAGTCAAGCTAGCTAAATGTAGCCGTAACTTCTATGCTAACAGTTTATTAACCCGCACTTCTTGCTTGTGGAACTCTCTCCCGGCTCCATGCTTTCCAACCAACTTTAATCTGCAAAAATGTTAATGCAATGTCAATCGCTATCTACTGTCCTCCTGATTGCTATTTTCTTTTTCCTCTTTACTAATGTTTCTGTTTCAAATTCCTCCAAAGCCTGTAACTCCTTGTATCTTAGTGGCTTTGCTGCCTTGCTTGGGGTGATACCGATTAAAAAGAAATATATGCGGTGATTTTCTAAACATAGCTTAGATGTGGCACAAGACCGAAAGTATGGGGCATCCAGCAAGGATCTAACTCACTACTCCGTCGTAATCGTTTTAGCGAGATAAGCTTGCTAACCATTACACCATGTCGAAATGCCCTAAAAAAGAAATATATATATGTATATGTAGATAATGAAATAAAATGGAAAAGCTTATAACCTTTTCCACTAGGGCACTTAGATGTGATGTCATGGTTAACAAGCTTGTCCTGCTAGATCAATTACGACTGAGAATTGAGTTCGACCCACATTACGAGCTCCATACTTTCGACCTTGTGTCGTATCTATGCTTCGTTTAGTAAATCACTATAAGCTTTTCCTCTTCGTCTCATCATCTCCACTTTTATTTCAGATACTAAATACACACATACAAACACACCCACACACGTTACACACACACACATGCACATATATATTATATAATAATGCAGCTTAATTAATATTGTTAAATAGTCATTCAAAGTATAAATCAATAAAATTAATGTAATTAATGGCGAACTCACTTCGCTAACAGATTAAGAAGACATTAACTCACTGACCACTCGCTGAAGGACATGAACCTTGTTTGTATTGATTGTATAATGGATTAGATACTAGGCCCATATTGCCTGCAAGTACTTTCGGTAAAAAATAATTACCATCCTCAGGCTTAGATGTAATTTTTTTTCTCAGTTTTACAATTTCGGGTAAAATTCCAAGACAAAAATGAATGTGATACTTGTTGAAAGTTTTTGATAAAACATCTTTCGACAAGTATCCCATTCATTTGATGACTATTTTACTATATATATATATATATATATATATATATATATGAAAATAACACTGACTTATTTTAACAGATATATCTGCCAAAAATGACACAAGAATATCGTGGAATATTAAAGAGTAAATTTATTCAATAAAATCGCCATTCGCTTCAACCACGGTCTCCAGACGACTACAGAATTTCCTGCAATTTTTTTGGACGGTCTCCTTGCTTAAGTTGGTGATTGCTGCCATAATCCTTACCTTCAGTTCATCTTTGGTATTGCAAGCAATTTTGTTACTCTCTTGCTCAACTGTGCCTCTCACATAATAATCAAGCTGAGGAGCTATATGGCCAAATATAAAGGGTCATGTGGCCTCAAAAATTGTCTGACAACCATGACTGGGTTCTTCTGCTTGTGTGGTATGGTGTAGATTCCTATTACCAGACATAGGGTCTTCCAGCAGCCACCCTCTTGACCAGGGTAGCACTGCCTCCTTTAAGGCATTTGATGTAGGCCTCCGTGTTGAGTCTGATGCCCTCACCAACAAATTCGAGTGTTTATTCGTAACAGAACGATCGAAGTGAGTTTTCCGAGCTGCCGTATCTTCGTAATCAGCATTAGACTTATCTTTTCCAGAATCTTCTGCACTGTACTCAGATTGATAAACACTCTGAAATGTTCGTATTGGAGCATGCTGTTTCCAAATTTCTGGCGGAGATAATTGCGTCATGGTGCTCTTTTTCTCACAGACGATGTCCAACTGACCCTACTATACTGTGCAGTCGACAAAATCAAAAACAACGCTCATGCACAAAATTAAAAATAAAAAATGATGACAATTTACCCATCGCACCATATGTCGCGACTATAGGTCATCACTGTTTGTCGGACTCATTACTTTCTTTAACAAAATATACTATTCGTATAATTTACACTAACTAAAATATATAATATTTAAAAATCTCTGTACCTGAAATTTAAAAAAAAAATTGGTATTTTAATATTAATTGTAATAATTCTATAAAAATACAAATTTATTTAATTTTCCAGACATGTAAGAAAAAAGAGTGAGGATAATTTCTTTGATATATCTGTCTGTTTATTTCCCTTACCATTTTTTATTGTTTTAGAGTCTGGTTATCAAGTCATTTATGGATCAAAAAGGGTGTGGATAAAGGTGTCTTCTTTTTTTTTCAAGTCAACAACATTGTGTGTGCGTCAGTGTGCGTTTTGTATGTGCGTCTGTGGGCGCGTACATAAACCTAATTATTGTGTTTATGTATCTCTCTGTTTTTAGTTTAATTTATTGTACATTTATGATCAGTACTGCTGACTGGTATATTTCCTTAACACTACTCCAGTCACACTCCAATCAACGTGTTAAGGCTGTCACTTACTTTGATTTTCGCTGACTTTAAGTCGGGCTAAATTTAATGTGCCCTTTTTTCATTTGATACATTCAGTGAAAAAAAGCTTATACTGTACGGAATAAATTATTTAAAATGGACATTTGAAAATAAGTTAAAATTAAAATGTGTTCTTTGAAAAGCAGGGCATTAGAGAGTTTTAAAAGATTATTTATAAAATTAAAGGAAGAAATACATTTCCTATTAAGTATGACTCCAGCTCAGATCTATGCACTTCTACTAGCTATATTAATTTTCTTTCATTTTTTTTAACTCTTTTTTTTACTTTCTACTTTCTTTTTCTTTATTATGAACAATGTCAACGAATATCGGTTAATATTTTGAGGTACGGAGATAAAACAATTAATTTTTTATCCAGCTGAAGTCAAGAATGAAAATGAGGCACTACGAAAGATTTTTGTTACTTTGAAATAGATATACTTGAATGTTGACTAACTCGGGCTAAGCTCGACAAGACCGACCACCGAACTCGCCACTGATATATATTTTATATATATATATATATATATATATATATATATATATATATATATATATATATATATTTGTGTGTGTGTGTGTGTGTAATAGTGTGTCTAAAGTTTCATATCTATCTTATGCGAAAAGTATCTGTTTTTAATAAGGACATCCGCAGAAAAAAAAAACCCAAAAAATCCGGGTATTCACAATCGAATATAGAATCATAAGTTAAGCAAAGAAATAAATGCGGTCGGTATTCCCATTTGATTATTGATCACACACACGCAGAAAATATCTTGACTTCTAATATATTTCAACGGTTTAATGAGACAGATAGTTAACAGCTCTAAGCCAATTCGCGGTTAATTTTTCATAATATGTTCATATTAATCGAGATTTTCATCTAGTGAGTTTCCTTACAGAATCATTTATGACAAGACAACAAAAGAGAAATTCACAAAAAAAAAAAAAACAAAAAAAAAAACACGATCTGCTTTGAATTCAGTATTAAAATAGACGGTATCAGGAAAAGAAAAAACATTACTGTTTCTTTTGTCTATCAAAAACATTTAATTTTGCATTACTTAAAAAAAATAAAATAAAATGTTTTTTCCCGTCATGCAAAAATTGTGCAAAAAGTACGTGCAAAAAACAAAAATAAAAAATCTAAATACATAAAAATATAAATAAATATAAATAAAAAATATAAATAAAAATATAAATAAAATTATAAAAAAATTAATAAAAAAAATAAAATAAAAAAACATGAAAAAATTAATAATTGTGTTTGTCCCCCCTCACACACACACACTTCGTTAGTTCGTACGGCCGGTATGTCCTGCAAATACATGCTGGCAGGAAGTGGTACAAGGTCAGTTTAATGTAGGGAATCCGACGTGTGTACCCAGGCTAGGTCTAAAAATAGGCCAGTTCCTGCAACTGACGGTTATACTGGCATCGGTATTACTACCGCCCCCAACTCTCTTTAATGCAAGGAGGGTGGTACTGCCGCAGGTAACTGTTCCTCTCAGTAATATTTCAGTTACGCTTTGTCCAAAGACAAAGACATAACTGAGAGATGAAATGAAGTTTATCCGCCCGACGGCAGATACCTCACTTTGATCCCAGCCAAAAGGCCGAGAAGGGATGACGACTGCGATAAAAAAAAAAGTCATTTTTCAGACGCACATTATCGAACGACGGAAATATTTGAACGAAATAGCTAATTGGTTTCGGCTACTATAACCAAGTAGAATACGGTAGCAGTAATCGACTGGTACGCGTCGTAGTCGCAGGTAAGAAATGTAGATCAATGGCGTCGTCCAATGGGCGTCGTTATAGACTTAGCTCTCAGACTAAGGCTCTTTGACTCTGTCGTACCTACACGTCCGTTGGTATTTATGACGGACAACAGCCAATCATATTCCAGTGAGGAGGAAAACAAGTGTACGCATATTCCATTATATCAAAGACAAAAGCCATACACTACTAGGTTTCAGTGAGAAAATGAATGAAAGAAAGAAGGGAAGACAGAAGTGATTTAATGGCTATTTCAGTGAAATGGAAAAAGTTATCAATTTAAAATTTGTTTTATTTGTACCCACTTCTTGAAATAACGACCAGCATTTATATTTATTGTTGTTATTGAAATATCTGGATAAAGTTGTGTTGTAGCATACCTATGTACGATAATGGGTATATTCCCATTCACATAAATACTAGTAGTAAATACTGTATGTTGGTCTGCAGTCGGAGATTCGTCTCCAGCTGTGCTGGTCAAACTCTCTGCCTCCAGGTAGAGAGGATCCCCAAACGAGGCTATGTCAAAGGGCAGAGTCTCGTCTCGGGAAACAACTACCTGGCACCGTGTTATACGGGATCTCCGGGGAATTTTTGGCCGAGCCTACGGGCTTGGATACCCGACATTACATTCAGCCTTGTGCCACATCTAACCGCGTGGGGCAGTTGGTAGATATCCTGCAGTTGGAGATTCATTGTGGAATTCACTTGAATCACTTCTAGCAGTTGACTACTTCTTCTACGCGCCGCTGGCCAATCTTATATGTGTTGTTCTTGTCCTAAGTATTATCGTTCATTACTAACCTTCGTTTGATTATTCTATTCACTAACATTCCCTAGGTTACAACATTTTGGCGACGAAGATGAGATAAATATTCCAAGTTGTTAAGATCAAATATTTATCGATGAGTTTCTATGGATACTTTATTGTCGTAGATCTTGCGATGTGCTTATTCAATCATTAACCGAAGAATTAAGATTCATCAGATAATTAAAAACAGGAAAACCGTTACATTTTCAAGGGTCTTTCTAGTAAATAAATAAATAGTGCTAGGAAATTTGTTTCATTGTGCGTGCCAGACAATTTTTCTAGTAAGAATCTACCTTACATTAAATATTGCTGTCATATCTGATCTGGTTTTCCTGTGACACTGAGGCTGTAAGATAGTTAAACATTAATTCTAAGCAGAAAAGAATGTAATCACAGAATTAAATATAAGCTGAAAGATAAATAGAACGCAAGAATAGAAGACATTTCCCCTGGTAATGTGGAAGCGAAGAAAGGGCCATCTGGGTTGCCTTACCCCTACGAATTAGAATGATGCACCAAGAGTTTACTTTTTTATCCATCGAAAATCTGGCATGCGGGTAAAGCAAATTGGGAAATGGTTTTATCTCGTACTTGGGAAATTAGAAAAACACGTGTCACTGACAAAAAGAGAAGCAAATGAGAATTACATTTTCGTTAGCGAAAACGAATTGAGAAATGAAAACAGAGAATGAACCCGCTGCAAGGGTTAAGATTATGAAAATCGATCAGTCATAACAGGCAGGTGATCTGGTTTATGTTCTAGCTAAGACGGCAACCGGCCCAAGGATGGAAACCTCTTTATTGATAATTTAGATAAACAAATATATTTTTATTGACGAAAACGAATTGGGAAATAATTTTTATCTATCGCTTGGAAGGTTACAATGAGAAGGTGATCTGGTGTGTGCTTTCGCTGGACAAGTAGGTCTTGGAAAGCAGTCAGAGAATCTAAATTAATGAAGAGAATAAACCACGTCTTTTCTCCTACGAACTTTAAAAATTAGATTTGTCACAAAGACAGGTCAACCCTAAGAAGTGGACAGAGAATACTAAGAAGAAAAGAGGAAAGGACAGCATTTAGCCCCGCCTGTGCGGAGTAACGGTGCGAGATGTGAAGTGAAGCAGGTTGGAGTTAGGGGAGGGGGAGCAATCCCTTGACTATTCCCAAAGAAGGTGGATAATTCTCCAAATTGGGAAAGTTGATTAAGAAAACAGAAATAGGGAACAAAGAAAACATGTTATTGGAATTAATGAAAATTGGAGAATCAGTGATTCCCCCGAACCTTTTGGCTCCACGCCAGTTTTGGGCCGAAGTACATATAAGCAAATGGCTTTTGGAGATTTTGTACTGAGAACCCGCATCGAGTGCCTCTGAAATCCACGTCAGATGCCACCAGATTACCGGATTCCAAGATCTTTGAACCCAGCTCTTCCAGAAGTTTAAACAAGGTTCAGTGTCACTATAGAGATTGATGTTGGAAGCGTTAAGTTTTGTTGTACCTAGAGCTATATAAACCAACTGAAGTTTAACCCCATGGATCTCTCGTTTTATTTTTTCGCCGTGAAGATACCTGTCTTCCTTAATGTAGCGCCTACCATGGCTTGAATCAGCGCTGCCATTACGACAACATTCGATCTTCCACTGCTCTGAGATCAAGAAGACAACATGGCTCGAAGTGGCCAGCGGCCAGCGACCAACAACTAGCTTGGGCCAGCATCAGCATGGACCAGCACAGAGTTAGCCCTGTGGTTTAAACATCGTCCTAAGACCATGAATATCAGAGGACTAAATGTGGTTACACAACCGGGTGAAAGTGGCGGCCAAAGGCGTTACATTAATTAGTGACCGTGACGTTTTGGGGCAGGAGCTGATACATTTCTATTATATATCTCGAGATTCTTAATAAAATTCACATAAGTGTCTGTTATGTAATAGATCCTGACCTGGTATTTCACCTCCGGTCCCTTTCTCACCACCGTGACGTGGCTTCCCTCTGTCTTTTCTACAATTTTTTTCATGGCAGTTGTTCTGATGAGCTTTCCTCCTTGATAACCCAAATGCACGAATTTAAAGCGTGCTACTAAATTGGCAAGTAGGTTTCACCGTTCTACTGTTAAACTAGCAAGATGCAACCATATATTCTAATAGTTTCTTTTCTCGCACTTCCGGCCTGTTGACATCTCTACCGATTTCCTGCTTCCCTGTCACCTACAATCTTCAAAACCGTAAATGCTACGCCAATCACCATCTTCTGTCTCACTGAAACTTGTGTGTTTCCTTTCTTTTCCCCACCAAAATCTTCTCGTCCTCTTTCACTCCCAGTAACCATTTGCATCCTAGTGACATTATCGCCTTGGTTTGGATGAAATGATTAAAAAAAAAACAACAACAAAACAAATAGGTACCGAAAAGGCCTTGCCCAGCTGGTCCCGATCCCAGAATTCCAAAACAAGACGCTTTCTCATTTATTTTATTTTTATTTATTTATTTATTTGACCACGTACTTTTGCTTGTATCGAACGTTAGTGTATCGGCTCCGTGAACTTGTAAACCCGGATATGAAGTAAATACGGTCTAACAACTTTCACAGCTTCAGATGACCTGAAATAATTAAATTCCTTTGGCATTTCCTTAATATTGCCCCAAGAATTAACAGAAATCCTCAAAGAATGTTTGCTTATCAAAACTCTATTACTGACTAAAAACGAACATATCTTATCCCTACTCTACATTCCATCATAACCTAAAATAATCTTTTATAAATCCTATGCTTCAATACTTTTATCTTCTTGGAGAACAGATGATAGTTAACTCTGAAGAATATGGAGGGTGATCAACCAGCTCAAAGCCACACTTATGCACAGCAGCCATTGAAACCAAAGATTTGTACGCTGAGGAATATACCACCGATGATGATCCGAAATGCCAATGCGGGCAATTACAAACTATGGATCGTTTTCTAGTTTGCACCAATGTTGAAGATTCATGCACATTTCACGACCTTGAAGCCTTAAAACCTCAGACAAGGCAACACTGGAAACAATGATAAAGAGACTCAAGCCAAGACAAATATTTCTGCATTCGGTCGAAATACTGAACAACAGAGCTTCTAAACGGCGTGGAACACAAGCTCTCTCTCAACATTACAGAATTCTTCCCCACCTCGCTCCTATGATGCCTGGTCATTCTGGTCCTGCCTAAATCACCTCCAAATATTAGTTGGTCGCTGTAGAACCAACCTTCAGGATTGGGGATATGCTACGGATGATGATCCCAAATGCCAATGCGGGCAATTACAAACCATGGAGCATCTTCTAGTTTGCCCCAGTCTTAAAGATTCATGCACATTTAACGATCTTGAAAGCTTAACATTCCAGGTAGGGCTCTGTGTGAAACACTGGATGGTTTTAGTGTAGCAACTCGATACGAAGAAGATTTCTTTTCTCTGTCCGTTTTGCCTTCAGTATGTCCCGTGAGTGTCAAATTCTTCAAGCGCTCTTTCCTCATAAAGTGCCCGAGAAATTTCAACTCTTTCTGATTCTAAATATAAGCGTCTTTTTTGCTTCCACTTTCCTTAAAACTTCCTCGTTACTGTGACACCATTTAGGGGCACAAAAAGAAGGAAAAAGAAGGAAAGGAAAAAGAGAAGGAAAAGAGAGAGGGAGAAAGGCGAGACTTAACTTATATGATAACGGGTGGCCACACACGAGAAATACCATTTGAAAATGTTCTTTTGATAATGGAAGACACTGGTGAGGGTTCTGTCGGCCATTGTCTTGGGGCTGGCTGGCAGGGTCCAGGTTGATACATTGTTTTGTTTAGATAGATAAAAAATTAACTGATTGACGAGAGTGGTGAAATTCCCCGCAAGGAAATTTTAAAGATAAAGTCACCTACGAGAAGAGACATTTGAAAATGTTGTTTTGATAAATGAAGAATGGTGAAAATTCTTATGGCCATTGTCATAAAGCTAATTGACAAACACCAGGTGGTTACAGAGTTTTAAATATATAAAGGTTTACTTGTGTCATGATGGCAAACAGTTTAATAGGTCATCTGTTGACTACACACAAAGAGAGTCATCTCTAGGTTGGGTCTTTGTCGATGGGAGGTGTCATTGAGAGAAAACACATCTGGGCTGTGTTGGAATTTGAATATGACAGCGAACAATATTTCGTTGGCGCCGAAGAATGAGTGTGTCTGGTTGACTAGCCTCTTGGTGCTGGCGAAAATCTGATTGAAGAATTCCATATGCCGTGACGTTAGGATAAAAATTGAGATTATCACTCTACGGGTCGTATTGTCCTCTTGGCAGCCAGAGAAGAAGAGAGAAACAAAAGAAAGAAAAGGAAAAGAAAAATATAATTTTTTTTCTTTGAACAAAATATATATATATTTTAAGAACAAGGCTAGTCTAGTCACGCCCACACTGTTGATCGACCATTGGTTGAACGCTAACCAGCCAGGCGGAGGTGATCATGTGACGCAAGGAGGCAGCCGCAGAGAGTTTAAGTATGAGGGATTACTACGAAGAAGTGGGAAGGTGTCCATATGAAAATAAGAGAAGGTGGGAGTAAGAGAAGACTTCCAAAAATGGAAATAATAAATTTTTCCTGACCGAAAACAAAAGAAGGGGTTTATGGATTTAGACTTATCAAGGAACCTCAAACCCCGACGAGCCCACCCCCGGTTTTGAATCGGCGTTCATATAAGCAAATTCGCAGCGAGCAAAAATCAGTTTAGTAGAGTTTAGTTTTAGTTTTGAGTTCGAGAGAGTTCCAGTTGAGAGCTCTGAAGACCCACCACGAAAAGCTGACCAAGATTCGCGCAACTTCCAAACTCATCTTCTAACCAAGAACAATTTATTTTTTTTTTTTGAAGAACGACTTAGACTCACACCACCAAAATAAGCTTTGTGAATCTCGCCTAAAAACCACGTGTCACAATCCATATAGCGGGTCGGGAGATAGACGCAGTCCTATGTATCCAGCAACCAGATATAAAGTATTGTTATCCTTTTTTTGATACCATTTTCGACTTATTAGAAATCCTTCTGTAACTGTTCCCATCTTTCCAAAGAGACAAAATATGTTGTTTTTTGTGAAACAGTCAATTCTTTACCTTTAGGCATTATTAGAACCTTCTCGTAAGACTAGAAATTGCAGAATTCTCTGATAATGGCTAATAGCGTTAACTGATAACATTACTGGAACATTCTAGAATATTTTTCATAATTAATTGATTATTTTATTCTAATAATTGACTTGTACGAATACTTTTTTCACCAATTAAAATTGAAAAAAAATGCATTAATTTCTGTTAGAATAAGAATTAATTAAGTTTATTATTTTTTTTAATAGTATGTGTCTTTATACATAAAATGTGCCGAGATTTGTTTTATTTAAGGCTTTTACATTTATAAAACTACAATTTTTCAAGTGTACGAATATTTATTTCTCCCCACTGTATATACCGGCTTGAGCAATTGAAAGTCTTATTAAATAACATGGCCTCTCGGAAGGGTTTGAACGTGCATGCCTTTTATCCTGGGAAACTATCTTCAGTAAGTTTCCCTGTATAAATAAAAGAAAAAAAATGGATATCTACTCAAACACATATACCCACGAAATATTCTAGGTTTTAGTTATAAAAAATAACATCGAATTTTTAAAAAAATTTGTTGATTAAAAAACACTAATGGTTATAAAAAATGCTACAAAATGCATTTTGATAATGAAAATTTTCGAAAATACCATGTATACATTTTCTCGTCATAAAACCCGAGTATGACTTTTCTTCTTTGATACTGTGAATTCATAAATTTAAACGTAGTACTAGATTGGCAGATAGGTCTCATCATTTTATTGTGGTAATTGTCAAATGTAACCGTAACTTCTATTCTGATAGTCTCTTCAAAAATTTACATGCAACGTCCATCGTCACTTTGAATTCTGTTCTTTTTATTGTCCTTTCTCCTCAAACATTTTCTCAGTTTCCTTCACTCTCAGTAACCTCTTGTGCCTTAGTGGCTTTATCGCCTTCCTCGGGGAGAATATTTGAGATAAATAAAATAAAATTAAAACTCTCACGCATTCTCTTAATTATCATCAATGAAAAAGTTTAATCTTATCACCAATGTTTGTCAACAGTTATTAGTTTTTTCCACTACTTTTCTTTCATCACAACCTATTCAAAGCAGTGTTTCTTAACCTTTTTACCCTTTTAGAAGCCTTGAAATAGTTTTAATCTCTCGGGGATATACCCCACATAAAATTATCATATACTATTATCAATATCTATCTCTCCTTTATTTTATAATAGTACACGCTGGGATGAGTCAGTCAATGATACACGAATCCGGCCCATACAAGTCCTGTCCATTAACCAGCGAAGGCGGCTTCGCACTGACGCCATATAAATATCGCTAAATCCCTTCTTTATTTAAAAATTATTATTATAATATTATTATTATAATAATAATAATATTATTATAATAATAATAATATTATTATAATAATAATAATATTATTATAATAATAATAATATTATTATAATAATAATATTATAATAATAATAATATTATTATAATAATAATATTATTATTATTATTAGAAGATTATTATTATTATTAGAAGATTATTATTATTATTAGAAGAAGAAGAAGAAGAAGTTTTCCAACAACATGCCGTACGTATATAGTAAAATTACAAATAAAATAAAACTACTCAAAAAATGCATTAGTCTATCAGTTTCTAGCGGAAACCCTAAGGTTTCGGCGGAACACCGGTTGAGAAACACAGATTCAAACTGTAATTCCACGGACATAAGTAAAAGTAATAGACAAAAATTATTTGAAAATGAAATAAAATTGCTAAATAATAACAACTTAACATACCAAGCTTCGTTAACAAAGATCATCATTAAAACATTATGGCACCACATGTATTTTTTTTTTTATTATAGACATCCATTCTAATGTCTATAAAATACATAAATAAAAGCATTGTAACACAGCAGACTAACCTAAAGGTCGACTTTTATAAACTTTATTTAAAAGAAAAACTATTACGTGGAATAGTGTCCGATCGTAATTGAGACATCGAACTTCCCTTAGAAATGGAGGCATCTTTAAGTACGCACTTTTCTTCTGCTCCTGCGGCAAGATAGCCTGTCAATAGCCCGGTGGGCGGCTGATTGTCGCCATTGAATGCACAAAGTGATCGTAGGGTGCGCGTTCAAACAGCAGCATCGACAGCACGATCGTCTTCCGTGCAAGCGATTCCCTGTCGAAATGCAATCGTCTGTCGCAACTAAAAACCAAACTGAATAGTGACAAGCGTTCATGAAATTGGCCTGCGGCGAAAAACTCTGGGTTGCAATGCGGACGACTTCCTTCCCATCTGTCGATCACGTAAAGACTGCGGATCCAGGCAAATTGCCCGACGAGGTTTGGGGGCGGGTGTTATGGCATGGGGGTCACTCATTCTACCGGTAAAGACGCCAATTTTTTTAACCAGCCGTAGCAATATGTTCGATATTTATAGTGTGTGCGTATATATATATATATATATATATATCCTTAGCACAATGTCTAGCATGTTGGACTAATGTTTCCGGGTTTTGGGTGTTCGATGAAAGAACGCTGCCAAAATTTTTATAACAAACTTTTTTTTAATGCCACGTCCCTCCAAGGTGTAGGCGATGGCTCTCCACAGTTTCCTTTGATTAATTCTCTAGGAATTGCAATGCATCCTTGAAAAAAGTTACACGTCGCATTCTCCACGGTTTGAATTCAAAATATTCCTTCTCGTAGATGTGTTGCCACTCAAAGCTAGCGACCATAGTCTACCCTATTTAAACTATAGCTGGGTAAACAAATGCATTCATACTGTTTCCCAAGAAATACAAAAGCCTAGTCCGGAATTTGAACTTGCTTCTCTCATTTCCCTTTCTTTGCTGATAACCGTTACATTACTTAGACTTACCGACAGATTTGCTACAAAACCTCCAAATATTAAAAATAATCTGGCAAGACTGAGCAAACATTCAGTAATCAAATAAGAATCCATTAACTCTTTCAAAACATCGTAGGTTAAGTGTGATTCCACTTTTGGGAATATTGCTATTTATGTAGTAGATCATTTTAAATATCACCTCATCTTCATATGTGGACGCGCATAACAGTGGAAAATGGTCTCAGCAAATCGAGTTCCAATACCACTTTTGCTTGGGAAAAGGATGCAGCTATCTTCCCCAGGTCAGGCTGGTCTCTCTCTACCCTTGGCGATCAGTCTAGGTGAACTGAATTCAAATCTTGCTATTGACACCAAAGTAGCACCTGTGAGTATGGCGACGCTGTGTCTTTATAGTCAACAGACTCAACCGATCGTCCTTAGATGTCTGTATCGTGGCGCACAGAAATTTACATCGTCTCCTTACATTTTCTTTCTTCTTCAAGCTAACAAACAGATGACGGAGTCATACAAAATAAAAGAAAAAGAAATGCACCTCAAATATATTATGGTTGGAACTATGTCAAAGCCGATGAGCTGGCATCTGGGTTTTTGTTAAGTCTTGCTTGCACTGTATGCCTCAATTTAAAACAGTTCAAAAGTCATAAAATTTTAATTATCACTTAATTCAGACTGTTACCAACTTAAGTCGTCCAATCTGGTAACACTGACATTGAGCGGCTTTTTGGGGGTTACTTTCAAAATAAACCAGATTCAATTGAGTCGCAAATAAAATCAATTTAGTAGCACCGACCTCTCAGAAGTTGCATAATCTGCTACTTGTAGTGCAGTCAAACTGTAAGCATATTGATTCTGAGTCAGTCTAATATGAGAATAATCTAAAAAGGGTCATCTTTGTAACACATAAATATAGGAGAAAAAAAACAAAAAAAAACATTTAGATATACTTTGTTTTAATTCGATTTTATTTGCATTTTTTACTCTTTTAATAAATTTATTCTTTTATGATACTAAAATTAAAGAATAGTGCAGTTAATTTCTGCCGGAATTTGTTTTAGAAAACAAATTTTATTACTTGTGAAGTCTCATGAAATGAAAGAACCTGATGCCTACAAAAGAAAATTTAAAAACTGAATAAGTATAATAGGGTTGGTGATACAAGTTAATAATAATCGATGTTTGATAGATGGACACTTGCCAAATAGACACATTTTTTGTCAAAGCTGTAAAGATTCCTATATTAACAGAAAAATTTCATTCGCTGAAAATTTTCTATTCAGTTTTGCTTTTGGGTTGTTTATTAATTTAAATGTTTTTTTTTTTTGTTTTTTTTAACATTTTACCATATAATTATTGAATTAAAAATGTACTTTGATAGAATTGTTAATAAACTTACAAATAGAAAAGTTAAGACAAATACGATTTTTATTCAGACAAAAAAAATTTATCTGAAGAAAAATTTTATTTGGAAATCTGAGTGTAGATGACCAACATTTGATTTGAACATTTCTGAACAAAAACAAACAAAAAAAAACATTTTTTTTAGAGAGGCTGAAATTATGATCGATTCGTTTTCTATGGCTTATCGACTCTTTGCAGGTTATTTAAAGCCAAAAAATATTTTGTGATAATGATTTAGTGATACAAGTTTTAATAATTAACCCATAGTTGGGAGGAGAAGCTATTATCTATTACACCACCTAGACATCCAAACTTACGGAACCTGGTATCCCCAAGCGATCATCCATCTAGGTACTGACCAGGCTCGATGTTGTTTAACCTCCATGATCGTAAGGAAATTGGTGTTTTTCGCCTTCTTGTTGAAACTAGTGACTTAAAATCAATTTACTCCACGTGAAAAGAGAAGAGAAATTAATACAACTATGGGGGACAAAAACAATAAAAAAAAAAAATGACTGAAAGGTTAACGGAAAAATATTTAAGAAAATGGAGTTTATATGAGGTATATAACCCCGCCCCCCCAAAAAAAATTTATTTTTTATGATATGCCAACTTATCAAAAGGTGATGGAGAAGGGGGTAGAGATCGTATTTGTGTTCTGTTTTGTTTATACTTCATTATTTTTAAAGAAGAATACTTCCTCTCTTTTGCTGCAGATAATCTATATAATAAATGCGAATGTCAGTGTGTCACGCTTTTTCAATTAAAGGGACACAATTCTCTAACTTTTAATAGCTCATGTTACAGAAATTTTGGATTCCCAAGTTTTCATTACTGCGATTGTTTTCGGCGATTTTTTTACGTGATTTTTGCAACGAATGTTTTTGTATGATAACAATTTTTATTACTTGGAAATAAATTTGGGAATAATCAAAAGTAACTGCGAAATCCAGTGAACGTCATCCATGGAATAAAAATTGTTTATACGAAAAGTAAGGACCTACGTACATCAAATTATTTTGAATTAAGTGGCGGTAGAAAAATTATCGTTGAACTTTTAAAAGGTAAGCTTAAATATTAATGCAATACTTAAATGCAGTGATAAATTTTGAGTTCTGTAGTTCGTTGCCTACTGCATACGGCAGCAGTATGCCTAGCAAAAAGAAATCCCTGCCAACAAAGGACCAGATTACAATCAAAACAGCCAAGGCTGTCAGCGAGGAATAGAAAGTCCCGAGAAAATGAAAACCCAGATTAAACAGCAGCTAGGAGAGCTTCCAATTCATATACAAGATTCAAACTCCTGAACAAGCCGAACACGTCTAATCAAGAACCCTCCGCCTGAATTAACTTAAGTGCCTCTTGATAGAGCGGTTTGTAAGCTAGGTTGCGAATATGCGCAAGTCAAATACAAGAAGTAAACAGCAGGTTTCTTTGAAAAATATTGACGGTTCTACTTGAATTATTTCTGGATTCACACTGTCAATGAACAATATTCATAAGTTAGTTTTATTAGAATTATTGCTTTTTCCACAGTCACAAATAATCATATATAGCATTAAAAAGAGGTTGAAAAGTTATCAGTTTAAGAAAAACAAATGCACACATTTACTGACAATTTACACATTTATTTTAAGGTTGGAAATCATAAAATGACTAACATAAGATCATGGTTGATGTATTTGACAATGGTTTCCTTTTGAATATAATTTTCCAACAGATTTAATTTATTATTTACATATCAATTATTGTCCTCATCTTATCATGTTTCAGCTATTATGCCCTCTAGACCTCATCAGGTACGGGGGATAATAACAACAATGATGGGGACAATAAATATAAATATTGAAAACTCCTCAAGTATATGTCTATCTTTCTGAGATGAGGTATTATGTACACTATTTACATTATTCGGACTATTATCCTCATCTTTGTTGCCATAATTATCACAAAGTTTCGGCCGTTGTTCAGTTCGACATTCCAACCACCTGAAGAAGGCCGGAGCGTTGTCATAAATATGGCAACAAAGATGAGGACAATAGTCCGAATAATGTAAATAGTGTGAAAACTCCTCATTCCAGAAATTCAGACAGATTTAATTGACTGAGCAAATAGGAACTTAAATAGAAAACTATTTTTAGACATTGTTTAGAAACTTCCAATATGAAAAAAATGCATATTCCAAAATAGAAGATATTTATAATTTCTAAAATATGACTGCCTGAAAGGGTACAAAACCCTGTACATTAAATCTAAGCAATTTCTAAGGAATAGTTGCTGCAAATTATAATCTGTGATTCATCATGCTTATTCTTTGATAGTAGATTTTCCTCTTCACCTATTTGTAAATATTTATGCTTTGTCCCTGATTGAGCTCTGAAGACCAAGTAGAAATAGCCATTTTTTTTTTTTTTTTGCTGGTAATGACCATATCACATTGAAACACAAATTCCCGTACAGTTAAGAAACATTGAGCCTGGTCAGTACGTAGATGGGCGACTGCTTGTACATATCAGGTGATGTAAGCTTGGATGTTAATGGTGTAAGAGATAATGGCTCAGAATTGGAAAGCCAAGTTTCAATATTATGTGCAATCCAACTCTTCTCCTCCCCAGCTATGGGTTAATTAGTAAAATTTGTATGATTAAATCATTATCTCAAAAAAAAAAAAAATTTCTTACAATCTAAAAATATTTTCTGGCTTTAAATAACCTGCAAAAAGTTGATAAGCTGTACAAAAGGAATCAATCTCTTTTTTGCTGTCATGTTTTTATCTTTGTTATATATTTTGATTTACCACTTTACACCGAGTAACATTTATTTTCCTTGATTTTCCTCCTAGATGTTTTCATATATTTGTATATATTATGTGAATATACCATGCATGATACACACTTAAGCGATCATGTATCCTTCGATACATGACTGACTAGGCAGATTTTTTCACACAGTAGGCTGCCATTTCTTTCTGCAGTAGACCAGCTGCCATCCAAGGCTATAGAACCCAGTTTATCCTGCTATTTACCCATAGCTGGTGGGAGAAGAAGATTCATAACTTTCCCAAGGGTATTAGCAATGTAAGTGAATGTATTGGATTTGACTAGAATTTGAGCTCAGCTCTCCAATTCCTCAATCTGAGCCACTATCCATTACTTCACCAATCTGATTTTGAACCTAAAATTTCAAAAATGCCACATGAAAACACAAAAAAGCCACAAACACAGCAATAAAGAGAAATAGTAAAGAAAAAAAAAAATAACAAAACACTTTGTAAACATTAAATCCAATTTACTGTTAATTAAGATATATCTACATGCATTTTTTTTTTTTTTTTTTTTTAGTTGGTTCATTTGTTAATACTAAATAGTTTTGATCCACAAATCAAAACAACCTTTTATGGCTGGATAGACACAGGCAAAGAAACATTGCATATCCATTCAATATTGTTCTGGCGTCTTTTTGTTTCCTTTTGCACTGCAAGACTGAGAAGGGGACAAAACAGAGATCACTAAACCAGCAATGATGCTGTGCCATACTTGGGGAAAAAATATATGTGCTGGTAAAGTTGCAGTCTTGCCTGTAGCCCATTACTTCATCTTGAGGGAGGTAGCCGAGCTGATTGTAGCAGCATACAACATATACAGGAGTCATAATACAAATACTTATCTCTAATTAATTACTCGGTAATGACAATAGGTTCTTGGCTATAACTGGACATCACCTCATCTGTAGGAAGTCATGAAAAACCGAGCTAAGTGTTTGCGAATTAAGTGTCAAGTGACTTTTTTTTTTAGTGCATGTGTTTTTCATTCTTATGACTACTATCCAACAAGGGATACATCAAGTATGTAACTTAAAATGGTCTCCAGAAGTAAAGAAAATGATAGTTATTAAAAGCTGAGAAAGAGAGTTTGCATGTGTAAAATGTGGAGTCACCTGGGAAATGTTTTACAAGAACGAGTTCATTAATCCATTAATGAAAAGTATTTTCACTGGTAATCTATTATCGGAACCGTATGAAGAAACAAATGTAATTTTCTTCATAATTTGTACGAAAATGCATAAATGAAAAATTCGTACTGCATTCATCGGATGAAAAGCTCAGAGACTACCAGTTTCTGATGTTCAGTTACAGCACAGGCAAGAAGATTTAGGTTTTGAAGAATAAAATATAGAAAAATAATACCCCTGCTAAGATACCGATTCCTCTTCTCAAAAATACCAATTCTTACTGGTATGCAATATTGTGTATGCATGCATATAAAAATGTCCAGCTCTTCAGTTATACAAAAGGAGAGAAATCATGCTGCAAAAGCAAACATCTGATCCTTGCCAAGTGCCTGTTTCCAGCACCCCCTGCTTTTTATATATATATATATATCTGAAGCTACCACCCTTTCTCACTCATAAATGATCTGGCTAGTGTCTCATCTCAGCAACCATCTGACTGCCAGTGACAGCAACCAATGCAAGCCAAATAGAATCCTACTCCACTTTGAAGTAATTCCAGGCTAATGTCCACATATCTGTCGGAAAACGAGACACCAATGTCATCCTAATGTCCATGTCAATGGTACGGCCTTTGTCTTTATCTGAAAAAGAGAGAGAGAAAAAAAAAATATATATATGTATTTATATATATATATATATATATATATATATATATATATATACACACAGAATCCATCACACAGAGACATATGCATATAAAGAAAAAAATACTGTAAAAGACACAAATGGAATGGATTTGATCCATCGGTAAGAACTTTGCCATAGAGATTTCAGGGTCATCTTGTCATAGAAAGGGGTTTTAACTTCAAGTGTGCGACTCAACCACTGCCTCAATATCAATGCATGAACATGATACACCAAAATCAAAGAATAGAGAGGAAATAAAAAATAAAAAAAAAAAATTCTGAAACAAAACAAGATGAAGGAAATTTTTTACAAAAAGCAGAAAAGAAGACAGCAGCATCTAATCTTCTTAAAGTCTAAAGCAAATGTCGACCTGAAAGCTAAAACAGAAACAGTTTTTCTTTAGTTCTTTCAATTTATCAAACCTTTCACTGTCCGAGTTTGTTGGCTTGAAGCAGCAAAAAGTAATGGGTCATCTGGATTAAAAGAATCAATACAAGATTAACGAAAATCTTGCAGGTTAAAGAAGGTCAAAAACTGTGACAATAATGCCTAACTAGGCTCTAAAAAACAATGTTAGTCTGTTTATTAAATAAACAAAATATACAAATCTCCACTGGAAATTAAATTTGTTACATCAGACAGTAAAGAAATGGTGAGAAAGAGAGAGAAATTATATATATATATATATATATATATATATATATATATATATATATATATATATCTCCAAACAAGTTTTGTTAAATTCAGTCAACAAAGTATGTCTGTTTAATCTTTTATTGCATTTCTCCGAATAAAATTTTCCAGTGTGGCTTGGCTCAATTTAACCATTACAAATTATGTTATTTTGGGGCTGATTCAGACCACTGCAGTGTAGAAAATGCCAATATGTAAGCAACATTTTGTCTACCAAACAATGCCTAGTTCTTGATAATGACCAAAACAGTCAAATGTACCTGGGAAAAAAAAAAAACAACAAAAAAAACAGAATAAAACATGTGCTTCAGATAGCTTATCCCCTATTTTGATCCTCTGATCGATGTCTTATTTGAAAATTGGAAAAGATATTTCGCAGGATACATTTTTTGCACTTTATTATAGATTTTCTTAAAATTGTTCTTGATATATACAAATTTATACATTGTTTTCCCATATATAAATATATATCAGGCACATGCCATGTGTAATTCATCAGAGTAGACACTTCGTGACCATTATGTAGTAAATCTACAAAAAGTATTTTGCATTTTATACATAATAATCAATGAACCCTTCATAATTTTGTTGGATTATGTGCATATTGTGTGACAGAAGTAAAATGCAGCTGCTGATCTATTTTATTCAGTGTAGGCACTGCCTACCTTGCTTACCTAGATGGCATATACCTTATATACATACATACATACATATATATGTGTGATTGTGTGTGTAAAATGTTGTCGTGTGTGTGTAATAGCTTGGTTACCATTTTAAAGTTCAATTCCATCCTTTCTTCATACCATTCAAACATTTTTTTCCATTCAAGCTGTTCTCTGTCAAGAGGAGCAGAGTCAAATTATAGTAACCATTAATTTCTGTCTGAATTTCTAGGATGACGATTAATCATTACTTACAGCTGAACTAATGTCCCTCATTTTTTTTATATCCCAATATTTCAGCCATTGTGCCCTCTGACCTTCTTCAGGTGTTTGAAGGATACCCAGATCAAGTGACAGCGGAGAAGACTGGAGGACATTAGTTCCAGATGTCAATAATTAATAATCCACACATTTCGTTTCCCCAAATCAAAAAGGGAAAATGTTTCAATGCAACACGCATTAGTAACCTTAATGAGAATCTGATTAAAACTGTGTAGACAAAACCAGATTTTTTTTATTTCTATCAAAAGCATTATTAGTAACAGACTGGCAACAACAGAACATGAATGACATTTAGTTTGACAAGTGACAAAATAAAGTAACTGAACTTTTGAGGAAATGGTTTTCCAGTTATTTCTATTATTGCAGATAAAGACTCAATACTGCAATATTCTCATTACTAATCAATGCAGAACATTTCAAATGTTGAAATGCTTTACTCTTTGAATGCAAATTTTGAATTTACATTTTTATTCCATCTTATCAATGGTGAAATGAAAGTATTTACACTATTTACATCATTCAGACTGTTGTCCTCATCCTTTATTGCCATATTCACAATGTTTTGACCTTCTTCAGGTGATATATGCTGGAATTTAAAACCTAACCTTTTATTTAGTTCACAGGGTAGATTGTTCTAATTCCAAGTGCCATGCCCTTTTTTTTTTTTTTTTTTTTTTTTTTAGATATCTCAGTATCTGTTAATTCCCTTTAGTAACTTAACTCTCCAAGTTTCTGTTCCCAGGTATTGAACTCACAACTCTTTGGGTCAAGTTACTTTTTAGATTACTCAACGCTTTTATCTACTAAGCCATGTGTCCTTGGGGACAAATAAAGGGTTTGGTTCAAAATTCCAAGGTATATCACCTGAAGAAGTTTGGAGTGTACAACAGTTGAAACATCATGATATTGCAATAAAGATGAGGACAACAGTCTGAACAAAGTAAATAGTGTAAAGAGTTACAATACCTCATCTCAGAAATATAGACAGATATTGAAATGACAGTATTTATATAAAAATAAATGAAACATTTATCATTTGAATGTCCAAAAACATATCAATAACATTTAACAAAAACCAGTTTTACTTCTATAGACAAACAAATAACAAAGAGTTTCTTATATTGCAACACTTTTATAATTGTTACCTTGACAGGAAGAAAAGGACATCACAGTCTGAGGTGTAAAAAATCTTTAAATGAAAATAGCTAATAAATAAGAAAATTTAAGAATTATGTAAACTAGTCAGCTTGAAATATTCCATTAAAAAGTGGCATGCTAGGTTGGCTTGCCTTTGCCAGTTTTCAAGCAGACTTCCATTTATTTAATAGATTTTCAAATTCCACATAAGAGAAACAACAATCAAATTGATTTACAATTGACATTTTTTCAAGACTTAAGTTTGTTTTTTTTTAAGCCATCATTTTACATTTGGAGTAAACCCAGCAGATTTGATTCTTAAAGTTGCAATGAGGTCCCTTCTGATTTAAAGGAGGATTAGAGAACAATATGAAAATTCTTTCGACCCTTAGGGACATGGCTATCCACTAGAGAAATAAGGATTCAACTTTCAAAGGATTTTAAATGACAGACAGCACAATTCAAAATAACAATAATCAGATTCAGAAACAAAAAAATTTGAATAGTGAATTTCAAAAATGTTTTCTTTTTAATCCAGTAAGCAAAAAATAAAATTTATTAATTTAAAACCATTTGCATCTTTTTTATTTTGCAGTACTGAAAAATGGTAATAAAAATTATTCCAATTTGAAAGTAACAATTTTTACAACATTTGATTATTATTTAAATTGAGTTTTCATCTCAATCATACAAAGTACCTAAATATTTTCTTTTATTTTAAAATATTTATCGAATATTTACATAACATTTTTTAAACTTCATTTTTGAGGAGGAAAAATCAATGGTCATATTCTGTTTTTAAACGTTCTACAACAGAATATGACCATTGATTTTTCAAATCACAACAAAATTTTATTGCATTACTTGATATATAATAAACATATTGAAGAAAGACATTAAAATTTAAAACCTAATTTATGTCTACTTATAAATTAATAATATATAAATTGTAAGTTTACCATTCACCCATACATTGAATATTGCTATCACATCTAGTCTGGTTTTTCTGCTATGTATTTAGATAAAATACAAAGAAAAATTTTCAATATCATTGATCCTGACCTGGCATCTCAGCTTGTTACTTTCCCACCACCATAATAGATTCCCTATACCTTTTCTATAAATATTTTCATGTTAATTGTTCTGAGGCGCTTTCCTCTTTGATACCTAGACTTTATGAATTTAAGTGTACTACTAGCTTGGCAGAAAGGTTTCACCATTTTACAGTTGAAATATAACTAAGTTCTATGCTAATATTCTCTTCTCTCAAGACTTTTTGATTGTGGAACTCTTTCAACTTCTTGCTTTCCAGTCAACCTTGATCTTTAAAGATTTAAATGGAATGTCAATCATTATCTTCTGTCTTCTTAATCCCTGTTCTTTTATTGTTCTCTCTTCTTAATAATGTTTTCTTTTTCTCATCTCTTGCATCTTAGTGGCTTTATTGCCTTGCTTGGAATGAAATGATTAAAAAAAAAAATCTAATACAGAAATCCTATGAAGAGCATTGAATATTTGAATAGATGCTACAATACTTCATTTTGTGCACCAACATAAAACAATATGTAAAAGCAAAAGAGAAATTAATTTTCCCATCATTAATGCTGACCTAGAAATCAAAAGTTTTTAAACTTACATTTTTAATATATTTACATATTTGTTGACTGAACAAGTCTGTCAAGTGTCAAGATCTAACAAACTATTTGGAAGTTATGATTACACTCAAAAAATTATCTTGAAAGTTTAGTTCAAGAAATATCAAATGTTTACTAAATCTGACAACCTTTCTTAAATCAAAATAGTTGCAAAATATTTTGTTATGAAATGTTTTTGGAAAGTCGATATAGGAATCAAAACAGTTATCAGCACAGAAAGTAAAATTGGTGAGCTGAGTTCAAGTTCCAGCCTAATCTGTTGTATTTCCTTTGCATAAAGACTTTTGGAGAACAGCACAAATCTATCTGTTCTTCACCCAGCTATTTGTTAAATATTAAGGTAGACTGAGCTCTCTAGCATTGGGTGTCAACCAGACTCGGAGAAAAACTACTCTGAATTCCAAACCTTGGAAAAAGCAATGGGAAACTACTTCACTATTTCTCCCAAGAAGTCATGGCAATACACAGATAATAAAAAAAGGTATCTGTTGAGGACCATGATTGCTCATGTTTTCTAGGGACATAATAATTTAAATAGAAAAAAAAAAAAAAAAATTAAAAAAAAGAACACATAAAAATAATTAAGCAAAATATATTAATGTGTTACAAAATTTTATTTTAAAATTTCCAGTAGGGTGAAGCTTAGATGCTAAGACTATTACATGTTTAATACTGTTTTATTGCAGTTTTGACAAGAACTGAGCATTGGATTCAAATTCTGTAAATACAGACTACTGGAAAAAAAAAAAGAAAGAAATAGAAAAGATATCGCCACTGTGTGTGTATATTATCCAAGAAAAACAGAAAATTATTGCCTATATTTTGCTACTTCATGTACAGGATATAAATAAAGATGCCAAAAAAGCTAAAGCTTGTAGGATTCAACAACTCCCCACCTAAATCAGCGAAACTAGTTCAATCTATCTTTTCCAGGTAGTAAATTATAATCTAACTAAAACTGGTTCAGCATGTGATGTTGAGGTACCTGGTAGGTTAATATTTACTCAGATACTGTAGATCACCAGTTATCATTGGTTAGACCCAGTTTCATTCTATAAGGGTATTTTGCACATAAGTGAATAATAACAAACACAACAAGAATTGGAATTCAGCTCACTGACTGACAATTCCAAGCCATTATCCGTTATACCACCAGCACAACCAAACTTACAACACCTGGTATTCCCAAGTGGTCACCCATCTAGGTACTGACCAGGCTCAACATTGCTTAATGTTGATGATCCTACAGGAACTGGTGTTTCAATGTGATAAGCCAAGAAAGAAAGAAACAGTGGACAAAAGAAAGATGCTGCAAATTTCTTTTTTGTTTAATAAACTACACTAAAAGTTAAAACTATGTTACACAGACACACACACACAGACACACACACACAAAAAGAAGAAATGTCATGCCAAAGAGTCAGAAGAACAATGTAAAGAAAGATGTTGATTATATTGCATTATGTTCTGTTGTCTGTGAGAAGAATCTTAAACACCCTGCAATCTGTACAGGCAGGCAAAGAGACAGGAGCTAAGCAAAGTTGACAGGCGAACATTGTAACAGTCTCGTATTTCCTAATATGTACAATTGAATTATGGGGGGGCAAGAATTAAAGTCCAATCAGGTGCTTGTTATTACTGCTGACAGCTCCCTGCCGACTTATCTATGTCACCCGCCGTTCTGCAGCTCTTGCACATGTGTGGCACCAATTAAGACATTTTACTAAGCTACCCCTACTCCTTTAGACAGAGTGAGAGAGTGAAAGTAGATGAGAAAAAGGAGAAAGTACAGTCAACAATGACAACAAGCTCATTTCCTCTGACCATTAAATCATGAGACACTTCTAATTGCATTTTCCAGCACAATTGCAGTCAGAATCAAAAGTTGAAAAATACTTGGGTCATTCACTTCGCTCTGCCTTTGTTAATTAACCATGCAATCCTTAACCTTGCCAACAAATATGCAAGTACCAAATTCTACAAAGTGTTCCACTGGCTCAAATTAAGGTGTCAATTCAGATACAATTAGACTGTCTTTATTTTAGAAAATGTTTTCTTGAAGCAAACAATTATTTTTTCTTCCTGACAATATAGCACTTCAATGAAGATCAGTTAAATACCTGAATAAAATGTTATAGCCATGAGACATCCACTTAAAAATCCATGTTTATATAAATTAAAAACAGAAGGTGTTTGTATGTTCTAATCTTGAATGCTTTTTAACACTTTCAGTTCTGCATTGTTATAGCATTGTTGCCTGGCTGTGCTGGCCTATCTTGGGAAAAATAGGAAATTGCCATTTACTAGAAATAAATGGCTATAAAGATGCTGACTCCAGTCTTTCATGGGCACTATGATTTTGGTTTTGATAGGATAATCTACAATACAGATGACACTCACAACACACAAAATAATAAAAATACATCACAACAAAGTTTGTACTGTTTGTTCCTAGATGTCTACACTGGTTTGGAAATAGAATTAAGCACTAGTTACTTTTTAACACAAATGCTAGGGACCAACATTTCTAAGTGCATGGAAATGTGTATGTATATATTTTAATATATTTATTGTTTATACATTACTTTTATAGATACAAATATTTAAGTAAATGCTCTGTTTATAATAGACACTATTAACAACATTTACTGGCCTGAATGCCTGAGAAATTTCAATGAAAATATGTGTCCTCCAACAGGAATTGAACCTGTATCCTACACAGTACCGTCATATAATCTGATGTGTTATACCATTCATCTACAAAGTAAGTGTTTGGTTATTTGACTTTGCTAACCAGATGCTTCCTCTGTAGCTAAATAGTACTGCCTGTCAGGCTATATGATGGATCTGTATAGGATACAGGTTCAATTTCTTTTGGAGGACACATATTTTCTGTGAAATTTCCCAGACATTCAGGCCAGTAAATGTTGTTCATACTGTTTATTATAAACAGAGCATTTACTTAAATATTTGCATTTATAAAAATAACGTATAAACAATATATTGTCGGACTTATTCCATTTCATAATATATATATGTGTGTGTGTGTGAGTGTGTCAACAGTAGACAATGTAAATTTTCATAAAGACAGCTGAGTAGGTCCTCAGCAGTAGAAGCATTAATTATAAATTGGTGGGGTGATTCTAGAAAGAATCCGAACATGTGCTTTGAGTGTATCCATAACACACACAACTATTTTATGACTGTATGAGACAAGAAAAACTTACTATACTTATAAGCTGGAACCAGATAAAGAAAAAAGCAAAAGAAAAACAATCATTTTCTTTCAGTATATACTAATATACTATTGTCATGTACAAATTTAAAAGTCTTTCAAAAACAGGACAGAATTGTTTAATGATATTGGTAAAATGTGAACATTTTAAAAAAATAACGTCCGTAATCTTATTTAGGTTTTTCTCAAATAGAACCACACTGAATATATCTGAGATTTTTTTCTTCCTTATATGAAGCAGAGAATATGATAGAATGCCCAGTGTTAAACATCAATTCAGTTAGATGACTACAAAAATATTACAAATGAAAATTTAGAAATAAATTAAAAAAAGATTAAAAAAGCTAAAAAAAAAAAAATAGATTAAAAAAAGTTAAAAAAAAAGATTTAAAAGATTAAAAAATATAAAAAACATTAAAAATGATGAAAAAAAGAATAAAAAAGTTAAAAAAAAGATTAAAGAAAAGATTAAAGAAAAGATTAAAAAACATAAAAAGATATTAAAAAATGATCAAAAAAAGAATAAAAATAGATTAAAAAAAGTTAAAAAAAAAAAAAAAAAACTGCAAGAAGTCATTCAATATTAACAACTCAACTCAAAGATAGAAACAAAAACCACTAACAAATTAATCTCAAAATCATATGAAAAGCTTCAAGAAAGTAATATTTCATCTAAAATTGATGTGGTTATTCTTATTAGATGTAAGCAGAAAATATGACCAAGTTATTAGTAGGAGATTGAGATTTTTAACAACAATGAATAGAATATCTGACAGTTTCTCAACATTACATTCCAACAGCCAATAGTTTTATTAGTTATATATTCTTCATATTTTGTTATCTGCTATTGGATTAAAAGTGATGTTCTATAAAACTGACTATCAATTTTGTTTTCTGTTATTTTTTGGGTTTTTTTCTGTGACATATTAGTTAACAATGAAGCTTTTCAGTCTGAATCAAAATGAACAACATTTCCTTATAACTAACTATATTTGAATGAATGGACTCATTTCAAACACAAATATATTCAACATGGAGAAGCATAGTGCATACAAACAATGTGATTGAATCAGTTGTTAGCAAAGAAATTTGTGAGCTGCAACTGCAGAAAGCAATAAATAAAAGAAGAGAAAATAATGTTTACCTTGGCCTTTTGTTTTCTTGGATGGCAAGA
This sequence comes from Acanthosepion lycidas, assembly GCA_963932145.1. Classification (NCBI taxonomy): domain Eukaryota; kingdom Metazoa; phylum Mollusca; class Cephalopoda; order Sepiida; family Sepiidae; genus Acanthosepion; species Acanthosepion lycidas. Next base: position 68,099,569 of record OZ010573.1, read on the forward strand.
GTCTGGCTTGTTGACATTCAAGTTGTTTCTCCTGTAACAATAGAAACAGAAATAATAAAACTTAAATAATAGTGAAAATATCTACAGAAGAAAAACAGTAAATCAAAAAGGAAACTTAAAAAGAACAATCATTTTAAGGTAGTTTGGGTCTTTTACATTTGATCACTTCACAAGATTCATAATAATTTTGGGAGTAGATTTTTTAGATATGAGAGAGAGAGAGAGAGAGAAGTGCAGGCATAAAAATCAAAACTGAAAAGTGGCTGTCAGTTTCACATGTCAATATGATCTTCAGACCAAGTGCCATTAAACTCCTTTAGTGCGCTTTGTATATAGATAACTAGAGGATTAGGGAAAGTGACCCTTCCCAGTTCATTTGTTTAGACCTAATGCTTTGGGTTATTTATGGCTGTCATCTACAGATTGTTTATGCTGATTGTTTAATTGAAGGAAGTGTGTGTATGCAAGTAGGTTAGTGTTATTTACAGTCATGACCATTAGATTGATATTTATATATTTATTATTCATTCATTTGTTTGCTTTGTATATTTTTCTTTCATGTATTTTTCTTTGATTCTAACTTTTTTATTAGATAGATTGATTAATTAATTGATTCGTTTTGTGCAGCTTATCAATCCATTGAAGGTTATTTAAAACCAGAAAATAATTTTAGATTGTAAGAATACTTGCTTTTTTTTTTTTTTTTTAAATAATAATAATAGCTTGGTGAACATGTCTTCTTAAATAACCCAGAGCTGGGGAAAAGAAGTGCATTCATAACTTTCCCCAAGCGCATTTGTACGTTAGTGAGTATAATGAACCCAACAGAAATTAGAACGCAGATCTCCAATTAACAATTCTGAGCATTACACCATCCACGCATCTAAGTTTACAGCACTTGGTATTCCTAAGTGCTCACCCATCTAGGAACTAACCAGGCTTGACATTGCTTAACTTCAGTGATCGTAAAGGACCCGGTGTTTCAATGTGATGCAGCTGTAAATTTTTGTAATTAGATTTAGGTTATAAAATGCCTTGAGTGCCAAATTAAGTTGGAATAATGGTGGGTGCCCCAGGTTAAGTGATGGTTAGCAAGCTAGTCTGATTGACCATTACAACTGAGTAGTGAATTTGATCCTCACTGAGCACCAGATATTTGTATCCTTTTTTTTTTTTTAAAGAATTTTCATCCTGTCATAATCATAAAATTAATTGTAATGATGAATCCCAAAATTAGGAAAAAACAGTCAGACAATTTATAGTGAGCACTGCATATATATGTGTGTGTGTGTGTGTGTGTGTGACAAAGAAAGAAGTTGTAAAATGTAGACATGCAATTTATTGGCATAGTTTCTCAAAATTTTACTATTTTATACATTTTTCAATGAAGATAGATAGAAACAAATAAAGAAGAACAGTAGTCAGTTAAGTAATTTCTTATATACTAACTTCATTAATTATTCAGTATCAAGCATTCCTTTTATCTGTATGAATAGATATATATATTCTGAAGACATCTTTAATGTTCTTACCAAGATCCTAATAGGAACCAACAAAGGCAGTTTTGGTTTCATGTAAGAATCCAGTGAATTATTAGTCAAGGATCAGAATTCCTCTATTTAAAACTAGCATGAAATGTGAAGTGACAAAGACGAGAAGAGATTTCTACATTTTAAAAATAAGCTTGCTGATGAATCCTTATGCTTTTAATCTGCAACTGATGCATGTCATCAAAACAATTTAAACAATTAGAACTCTAATTAGAAAAGCAGAGAATAGTTCACATATCAAAATGAAATCCTTTCAAAGATTCTATACTAAAAGGCAAGCAAAAATAATAAATAGCAGTACACCTGAGAACATCTACAGAGCAAGGATGCCTTAGATAGGCCGAGTGACAGTCAAGTCTCAAGATTCAGTAGATAATTACTTTTGATGCCAACCTGAAATTTGTGGTGAGTTGTTGTTCTTAGAATCTCTTCCCCCTCAAATTTCTGCCACCACCAGTACAAAAGTTGTCTCATGGAATCACTTCCTCCACTCCTTATCCACCTTTACCGATAGAGTCATCTCAGACTTTTCTTTGAAAACCATGACAACCATCACTGCCACCCTCTCTTCAACTGTCTTTGCTTGTGCCAACGCTGCCTGCAGGCCACTCTACTATTCCCGTCACACCCAATTTACGCAACAGGAGAACACCATTCTTGGGCCTAATTCTATTGAGCTGGGAAGAAATCACAAACTGATTGAATTAAGATGGAGATGAAGAATCAGGCAACTTAACCAGCCATCAAGCCAGCCAGTCTCATGTCAGCCAGCCTCTGTTTGGGGATGACACACACACATACTGACACCTTGTTGTACACAACACTATCTACAGAGAGCATTCACACAACACACACACAATCCTTATCATTAGAAAATAGACATATCGTTATGAAGAATTGGAAAGTTACTATTTGGATAGAACACTCATCCTCAAGTTCAGGTTTCACTTGACAAACCTGAATGTAAAATATTGGCAGATTAATTTTAAGTTCATGACATGCTTAACAAACATTATAATGTTTTAAGACTTTCAGTATAGTAATTTTTTTTTGTTTTTGTTTTTTTCAAACAAAATCTTATTTTAAAATTCTTCAAGAATGTTAATATTTTGTTGACATTATAGGAAAGAGATCCTGATATATAAAATTATTTCACATGATTTTGCATTTTTCTCAGTTGATATTAATTATCAAACTCCATTCTCTGATTAAGAAAAAAAAATAAGTTAGTTTTTCTAGCACAATATCAATGTCTGTTTTTCTACAGTGATCAACAACCAGTAAACATTTGTGTTGAAGCTATAACTTAAAAAACTGTACAAAGTTGATTTACATTTTCTGATATAATTCTGTTTTTAGTTGTTTGTCCAAAATATAAACTCCTTTGAAATTGGACAGAATATAAGAAATAAGCAACAAATTATAATAATCTTGAATTCAATGCAACGTTGGCTAAACCTTCTCACATACACCTGCATAATATAGCTCAAATGTCATGCAAACTTTGAAACACAATGAAAATCTAAGAATTCAACATAAAACTACAAAGAGAAATCTTCTGCTTAATAAACTATAAGCAAATCAATTAAAAATTATCAAATGTCATATATTCAACTACATAGCTTGCTCTTGGAAGTTTGTCTTAGTGTATGTCAATGTTAGACATTGACCAATGAAAGCAGGTCACATGACTAAGTATATGCCTGCTTAAGTGTTTCTGATGATGAATGCATTTAAAAGAGACATTCAGGACTCATAGTCAATCAGTCAGGTTTATTCAATTTAGGCAGTTGAGAGTCAGAGCAGGCAAAAGCCGAGACAGGTTGGTATCACTATCAGCAGAAATATTAGAGTGATTCAGCCAGCTTTACAGACAATTTGACAAGAAAGCTCATTCCTAGACATCTCCCAACTATTTTTTAAAAAACAGAGAGACTGTGTTTTACTAAAGAAAATTTGCCTCCTGACATTGTTCTTCTGTAGCACTTCTTAATCTCGAGGTCAGTTGACATTAAGTTTACCATTAAAAAAAAAAGAAAAAAAAAAAAGGTGGGGGCAGTATTTACTCAAGCACATGTATTCATTAAATATAATGTTTATACTAATAAGAAATAATGTCAAATTAAAAATCCATTATTTATATATGGACTATTATTCTCATCTTTGTTCTTGTTATCCCAACATTTCTCATATTGTGTCCTCTGGCCTTCATAAACAGCTACAAAGGATAAAAAATTTTGGAGAGCTATGATCACCAACATTCTGAATGGACATGGCACATAGGAGAAGAATTCTTTTACTGATTTGCAAAGAAAAAAAATTATTATTAACAGTCGACATCAAAGCATTTTTAAACTTTTTATATGGAAACAGTGAATAATTGCAACTCCAAATGCACATAAGTATGTTGCACTATCAATTAAAACTTTCTTAATCTTCTTCATGTATATTAGCACTTTATGGGTCACACAGTACTAAGTATTTTTTTATGTTTGGTACACCTATAGCATAGGTAGAAATCTTACCTGTACACATTTTTTTTTTTAATATTAAAAAGAACATCAAAATTTCATTATTAAACATCAGAAAAATAGGTATATTTGTTTTTATATTTTAAGATGTTTGATCAACATTTGTTAATAATTAGCATAATAAAAAAAGCATTATTTTTGTTTAAATCAGCACTTCTCTCAAGGATTACAGAGAATCAATGTAGTAACTGTGCAATTTGTATTGCTGTAGTTGATATGTCAAGCAAAAAATAATTCTCAGGGTATGGAATATCAGAACACTAAACCAATGTGGCCAGTTAGAAATATAAAGCAGGAAATGAACAGGCTAAATGTTAATATTTTCAGGTGTATGTGAAATGAGGTGGGAAAACAATGAAGGTTTTGTCAGTAACAAATACAGGTTCATGTATGCTGGCAGAGAGAAAAATAAAAGAGGAGTAGGACTGATATTAGACAAAGACATGAAGAAATGAGTTCTGAGATATTGCCAACTATCTGAAAGAAATCATATCATTAAACTGAAAGAAAAGCTTTTTAACATATTAATCATAGTTGTCTATGCACCAACAGCACAAAGTACAGAAAAAAGTGAAAACTTTTACTGTATGTAGACAACGCCAGGGCTCAATACAATTCACAAGATGTTATAATTATCATAGACCCGAATGCCAAAGTAGGCAAGGAGAGAGAGATAAGGTGAAATAGTTGAAAAATTTGGACGAGGAACTCATAATGAACACAAAGAAAAATGGGTCCAATGAAGCACAGCAAATGATCAGGTAGTCGCCAACACCCGATTTCAAGAACATGCAAGACATATGGACACGGTGAAGCCCAGGAGGAGAAACAAAAAACCAAATCGACTATGTAACTATCAATAACAGGTTCAGGAATGCAGTTTTACATTGCAAAACATACCAAAGTGCCAACTGTAGGAGAAATCACCTTGATATGTAAACTTACAGTGAAACTATAGAAATTGAAAAGGGTCAAGACAGTACCCAAATTGTAATATGACAGACTCCGAAATGACCCAAATGTGAAGGAGAAATATATGGACAATGTTAAAAGCAGATAAAATGAAGTAAAACCTCAAGAGGGAAACATTAAGAGATCATTGCAAAGAAAAATAGACAAAGTAACATGATGACACAGATGAAGACAAAAATCAGTACCAAGATACAGCAGCACAGAATCTAGGGGACTCTGCAAAAAGAAATTAGGAACCAATACAGGCAGGCTAAAGAGGAATGTCTCAATGAAAAATGTGCAGAAATAGAAAGAATGAGTATCACAGATAAAGGAGATGCGCATAAAAAAAAACAAAAAACAAGAGAACTAACATGACCAAAGGCATGCTCATCAACAGGATGCATAAATTCTAAGGATAGGACACTGATATTAGAGAAAGAAAAAAATTTTCAGAGATGGAACAAATACATTAGAGAACTCTTCCATGACAAAACAGAATAACTGGTAATACACAGAAATATTGAAAGAGCAGAAATATTAAAAGCTGAAGTGGCATCAGCACTGGCCAAATCGAGCATAAACAAATCAGTAAGAAGGACATAATGATAATAGATTTACTGGCAGCCATAATAAATGAAATATACAACAATGGTGATATACCAGAAAACCTAAGTAGATCCAGTTTCATAGCACTACCAAAAGAGCCAGGTGAAATGAATGTGAACTCCATATAACAAAATTTATCCTTCGAATTCTGATGAATAGAACATGCAGCAGAATCATACCAGAAATAGGACAAGAACAGTGTGAATTCATCAAAGACAATGGAACAAGGAATACAATATTTATACTCGGAATAATATTAGATAGAGTAATAGAAATGCCGAAGGACCTGTGTTTTATACATTTTGAAAAAGAACTGGAAGTGATAGGTAACCTTGACATATTTGGGAAGGATATTTGAAAATCCAGAACCTATACTGGCAGCAAACAACCTACATCTGGATAAAAAATGAATTCAGTAAATATACAAAAACAGAAATGGGTATAAGGCAAGGATGCGTCTTCTCCCCAGACCTATTCAACCTATACAGTGAAGCAATTCTGAGAGAATCAGAAGTTCTACCAGGATTCATTATTGGCAACCACAACCTTAATACAATAAGATATGCAGATGACACAGCGTTGATAGCAGATATGGAAAAAGAAACTACAAGAACTCCTAGAGAAGATAGTGAAGTAGCAATTCCCTATTACAGACAAATGCTCCACAGTGTCCACCTGTGGTTTATATTGCAACTATGCTGAGCAGACCTTAGTTACAGTTTATAGGAGGAGTGAGCATCTAATCTGGCTTGATAAATTTTTTTTTTTAACATAGCCAGTACACTTAAATCCTCAGTCACGATGATTTGTGACTTTGTGCTAGCACAAACATCAATGGCTTGTAAATAGTTCTGTCTACCCAATATATGTGTGTGGGCGCATGTGTATGTACACACACACACACACAATTATTATTATATGATTTTTTTTTCCTTTCAACTATAAAATATTAACTAAAAATTTTAGACTATAGCTTATCTTGAAAAGAAAACTTTTTCATGTAATTTCCCCAAACATACACACAGGCAGCAAAGAGTTGACACCATTCTAATGAAATGTCAGAAAATTTCCTTTTTCAATAAACTGGTGCAATAAACTTATGTAAGTCGTATTGTAAAGAGTTTTATTCTCAGCTTATGAAGAAAAGTGACTGGCTGCCAACATGGAAAGGGATTGAGATAGGGGGGGGGTGTTGTTGGAGAGAAAAACTCTCGAAAATGTACCCTTCAGTGACAAGAGAAATTTCAACCAGACAAATCAATGGAACTTCCAAATTCTTGCCAAAAGCTACACCCGCTTCCCAACAAAAGAGACAATTTTTTTTTTTCTCTCCACTTTTTTGTCCACTTTCTTGAATTCATACCAGTTTGAAATCCTTGTCAAAGTAGCTGTGATATTAATAATCAAAAAAGAGGAAATTAATGCATACTACAATCGAAATAAAAAGGCAGCCTGAAAAACCTACCAAAGAACTTGGAAATGAACACTGTTTTTCCTCCTCCCTCTAGTCGAAGTTGTCTTACAATGGTTTTAATAATCAGAGCGTGTGCAAAGGTACCAATAAAACATGGGATGGCCACCAAAAGATGTGTGACAGGACGGAGACAGAGTGGCACCTAGTTTCATCAAACGGATGAGAAAAGACGAGGAAAGGCGACTGAATTTAACCTGAACAGCCGATAAAGTAAAAAATAATAAATAAAAAAAAAAGGAAACCCGTTAATCCTAATATCCCACACATTTGGCCCCAGATGATCCAGGTGAGGGTGGGGAATGTCATGTGAAGAGGCCTTCACACGATACATTTTGACAGTTTGTTAATTAAATAACATAGACATTATGAGTCACGGCCACAAATTACAAAACAGAAAGGAAGTTACCTTGTGTTGATAAGAGGTAGAGAGATACAAAAGAGAAAAAAGACGACATGAAAAAGAGAAAGCAGAAAGACTTGGATATCTGAATGCAAAATTGAAGAAAGAATGAGGTAGTCCTTTGCACATGTAAGGAATAACTGTAGTTGAGCACTGTGCTCTGAGACTAGAGTGTTACCAGACAGTATAGAGCTGCTCAAGAAGTGTTCATATCCTTTATAAGAACAGACAACTAGTTCCTGTAGTCAGCATATGTCAACCAAAGACCAAAGAGTAGACAGCTTGTGCCACCCCAGTTAACAATAGCTGCACATGAGGGCTTGGCTAATTCAGGCATCACTAGCCATTTTCTCATTTAAAATGCAGCAGCAACTTTGTAGAATTGGTATGCACCCTCAACTGGGTATCGACAAAGACATGTTGACATATTACCTTCCTGTATCCTGGTAATAGGTTGCTCATATAAACTTCATGTCTCTCAATCAAGCAAGCAAATGAAAATTACTTGGAAACAAAGGTGCCAGAAAAGCATGAAAGAAAATGTGTCCCTTACTATTGTTGGTAATTTGATTGCTTTAGTTTTTGTTAAATTAAACTTAAAATTTTACTATTCTGGGTATAAAAAAATTGAGTGAACAGCAGAATAAGCAAACACATGAAAGGAATTGATGACAATAAGTTTAAAATGGAATTAAAGTGATTCCACTGTGAAAAGTTAAAACAAAAACAGTGAAAAAACAATGATTATTGAAGCTAACTTTAGTCAGTAATTCTTGAGCCTATGAAAATGTATAAATATCATAGCCACCACATCCTTCAACACTAAAGTAAATAACCAAATTAACAGCTGCTCTGTTTGGAAGTGCCTAGAATATGCCAACTGCATCTCCTGTAAAATTGATAAGACTCCCAAAACATGCAGCCAATAAAATAAATGCTTATAAAATAAATAATATTTACTAATCACTGAAGCACCTAAATGCTCATAAACTTAAATATAATAAACATTTTTTTTTAAATTATTTCTATATTAAATAACTCAACAATGGTTTTCATGTAAAATCAACCAACCCAACCTACTAACAAGAGATAGAGTTTATATTCAGTATCAGATTCTGTTTCTGAATAAACGTATTCAGAATTTGTAAATGTCATTAATCTTGAAACTTGACAGATGATTAAAAAAACAAAAACCTATGTTAGATGATTTATTCACATAGCATACAGTAAAGAAAAAAATAGATATGAAGAGATAGGTACTGATCATTTAAGTATCCCATACCTATATATCTAAAAAAAACATTAATCTAAAACCTAGAGTCATGTTCTTAAATAGCTTGACTTTCATATAGATATAATACATGATGTCGAAATTGTTCAGAAATATCTAAGTTTTCAGTTGTATACAAACACGTTCTCAGATCAATGATTAAAACAGCTTTGAGCAAATGAAACCTGTAGGTTTTAGTGAGGACTATCCTTCTTCAAATCTTGTGGACTGGTGCTACAAAATCACAGAGAAAGAACTGTTTGGTTTAGTTTATGGCATATCAACCTCAATGGGTTATTTAATGCTGACAAGATCTTTATTGCTGGAAATAATTTTTTCAAAAATGTATTTCTGCTAATATATTTTTTTCCCCAAAAATCCATTGCGGGCAATATTTTTTCTTCAAAAGTATACTGCCAGCAATATATTTTTCCTTCAAAAATGTATTGCTAGTAATATTTTTTTTAACTTCAAAAATGTATTGTTGGTAATAATTTTTTCAAAAATTTATTGTTGGTACTAAAACCTATTTTTACATTTTCATAGTGTTTTGACCCCAGTTTGGGGGTTAACTATTTGCCCATAGCTGAGACACTAACAGGTACTTTTTTTCCAAAATGTATTGCTGGTAATATTTGTTTAGTTTTTTTTTAAATGTATAACTAGTAATTGTTTTTTTTTGTTTTTTTTTAAGCGCTGGTAATTTTTTTATCCTCCCAAAAATGTACTGCTGGTAATATTTTTTCCAAAAATGTATTGCTTGTAATATTTTTTCCCTAAAAAAAAAAAAAAAAAAAAAAAATTGTATTGCTGGTAATAATTTTTTTTTTTTCAAAACTTCATTGCTAGCAATAATTTTTAACAAAAATATATTGCTGGTACTAAAACCTATTTTTACACTTTCATAGTATTTTGACCCCAGTTTGGGAGGGGAGGGGCCAACTACTTGATCATAGCTGGGACCCCAATAGGTGCTACCACCCTGGGTCAGGGTAGACCTGGGAACACCAGCAATTAAGAGGTGGTTCCACACTCCTCAAAAGCCCCTGATCAGAAGCCTTGCTGTTGGATGTAGTTTATCATTATAGCCCAGACGTGGATGTAGCTTATCTTCATACCAAGGACATGAGAAAGAACAGTACTAAATAACAGAAACCACATCACTTGAGGACTTTCAGCATCATCAAAAACTAAAAATGGATAGCACATGTAAGTAAGAGAAAATAATGACATAATCAAGATACTGATGTTCCACACTACTTCAAACAATGGATTAAGGAAGAAATCACTTTCACAACTAGAAAGAGCAATATCAGAGATTGGACTTGAGAAAGCTATTTACCTGAAAGATTGTTTTAATAGAAAGATTTTATAAATTTCAATCTATGATAGCACTGTTTGCTCAGTCAATTAATGCAGAATGTTTCCTTATAAGGAATAAATTAGAACCACACCTATCTTACACGGGTTGCTGTAAATGATGTCATCTGTGCCTTGAGTTGCTAGAATAGTTTGGTACATTAGCCACCATTTTCTGTTAATCTTGTTCTGAGAGAGACTTCTGGTTGTAGAATGGATTAACTAAAATGTTCTGCTAACAATGTCAACAATACAATGAATGAGCTCATTTTTCTGAACATGGGCTATATTTATCAGTTCAATAAAACAGTAAAAGTTTAATGTTCAAAGTTAAAAAAAGACACTGATTTTAAAAGAATAGGGAAAATGTGTTGGTATTTCATAAAAATTTTTAATTCTGTTTCATGATTAATTCAACTTATTGAAATTCTTTCAATGACTAATTTATATCTAATGAAAGTTTTTACACCTACATTAATTAAAGAATTCTTAGACTTCATTTGAATAAGAGACTGGAAAAGTTTTTTCATAAATATTTCTGCCATTCAAGAATTTATAACTATTTTAACCACACAAATTTCAGATACACAAACAATTGAAGACTTTTCAAGTTTCATTATAATCTTAAGTTAACTTTCAAGTAATTTCAATAAATACGTTTATTTTTCTGCATATACATAAGTGTGACTCTTGTCAAATGACTATGACAGCAAAGCATTTCATTACTATATGACTGAAAAGCTACTGACTTTATCAGTCTTTGAGAGATTTAAACTTCCAAACTTATCAATCTATAAGAAACAAAAAAAAAAAATCATCAAGTTTTTGTTCTGCATCAAAGTCATCACGGAGTGAAGAGATGTCAACAATATTACGACTGCTTAATCAAGAATAATGAACATTTTGCAGGCAGTCCATTGTAATGAAGAGGGAGGAGAAAAGGGGATGATGGGAGGAAATGGGAAGTTTTGCAGTGCCTCCTTTATCCTTAGGAGAATGTGCAAAGCAATCATAGGCTGTGGCCACATGGGACAATTTGTTAGGGACGCTTTTATGGTATCCTATGAACCAGGGGAAGAGAGGAAACCTGATTTGTTCCTGCAAGGTGTACAAGACAGTTCTCATATGACAATGAACGACCAAGCCTAAAAGAAAACCCCACCAGAATCATTCATACAGTCTGTCCATCTGTCTAAGTATAGGCATAGAAGGTGTATGTATAATCAGTGTGATAAACCATTGCTTGAATAGACGAGTAGTTTGTCTGGGCAGAATTGTGTGTGTGTGTGTGTGTGTGTGTGTGTGTAAGTCAAAGTGTCCTGCAGACAAGTTTCAAGTAGACAAATGGAGAGTGGAATGATTTTAATGACAGATTCAATGAGTTATTTTTAGATTGGGGCTATTAGAAGAAGTCTTCAATTTGGTCTGTTGAAGCCTTAATTCCACATTGCAGCCACAATTAAACAAAGCCCTTAAGCTTCCAGTTGATCACAGAGGATAGGCATGGAGAACTTATAAAACAAAAAATTACTGAAACATTAAAACGGATGTAAGAAGAAAGAAAAGAAAAGAAAAAAGATTGGTTCTTAATATAGTTGTATATTATACAATCTTTTAAGACTGAATTGTTTCATTAAAGACATGGCTAAATTAATATCTTTTTTGTTTTAAGTCTATATTTAATCGATGAACACAAAAGTGCCAAAAAGACGACTTTGCTGTGAGCTTTAGAACACACTGGTTACTTACTATTTTAATTTACCTTTAACAATTACTTTTATTCCAATATTAAAAAGTTTGATTGATTTGTTTTTTATGGCTTATTAATCCTTTGTAGGTTATTTAAAATCAAAACACCTTCCAGATTGTACGAGGCCGCTTACAGTACCCGTTATACCCAAGCAGTTCTCCATCTAATTACTAACCAGGTTTGACATTGCTCAACTTGAGTGAATAAGAACCAGTGAATTTACTTATATCACTAATTAGAAATATAGTTAATAACATTTTAAATATATGCATACAATTAATAATATTCTAAAAGTGTTAAAATGGTGATAATAGAGATGTTAAAATCAAATCTTATACAAAGTAATTATTGGTTTCTAATACTAGTGTATATTAAGCATTAACAAATCTTATGACAAAATATAGACATGGTCTTTCTCTCTCTCTCTCTAATATGAATATGTGCATAGTATGGTACTTATCAGCATTGAAAGTAGACTGGGTATGCCAAATTCTGACCAAGGTCATTGCATAAATCCTCTTGAGAAAGGTATGAAACCATTTCTTTTCCACTCACCAGCCATGGGTTAAATAGTAAGGTAGATTGGGCTCTCTAGCCTTGGTTGGTAACCAGGCAAAAAAAGTAAAACCTGAGGATGGCTGTTTGGTGATTTCTTGGCACACTTTGCGCCAGTTCTGTTGGCAGTCTTTCCAAAAAGACAAGCATTCACCACTACAGTTAAATCATGTGTGGAGAGCCTTATGCTACAGACCTAAAACTGATCTTTTGGGCATTTATGGGTCAAAACCAATGGCAGATTCTACTAGATACACACATATGCATAAAAAAGTGAGAGAGAGAGAGAGAGAGAGAACAGATTTCAGTAAGATTAATTATATTAATTATAAATAGAAATATCAATGAAAATATCAAGATGTTCCTATAAAAATTTTCTAGTGAATCTTAATTCTTAAGTTAATGATTGAATAAGCACATGGCAAGTTCTTTAACAATAAAATATCTGTAGAAATTGCCCTATCACATCATTGAATATCTGAGCATAACAACTTTAACAAAGTATTGCAATAACAATCATAAATATAAATGCTGGCTGTTATTTAAAGAAGTAAGGGGGTACAAATGAAAAGATTTGAGACTGACAATTTTTTCCATTTTACTGAAATTGTTGTGGCTTGTTAAGAAGAATGTAGGTTGAACAAGTGTATTGAAATAATAGAACATATATACAAAATTAGAGTGTTATTAGTCAGAAGATAGAAATGTACATCTGAACTGTCAGGTTACACTGCGTCTTAACTGCCTCTTAGGAAGTCTCTCCGGTTAGTATTTATGGAGGAGGAAAGAGTTCATTCTAATGTCGATAGGTCACCATAACAGAAATAGACCATAAAACATGGTAGTTTTATTGCCCTTTCTTTCTCTCATTTTATTACTGAAACACTTTTACTGTTGAAATATTTAAATGCAACTGCCACTTCTATTCCAGCAGTTTCTTTTCACACACTTCCTGCTTGTGGAACTCCCTTCCTCTTACTTGCTTACCTGATAACTATAATCTTCAAAAATTTAATGCAGTGTCATTCACCATCTTCTGAATGCTATATTATTTTTAAAGATATGCAAGCAAACGGAAAATCAGAGATTGAAAGTTATGAGCTGCTGCATACATACAAAAAAATTCCTCTTAAGCTCATAGAGGCTGTTTAGAAAAGTATGTACATTTCAATTACACCCCCCACCGATACATTTATAATACCCTTTTTCCTCCTTCCCTATTCTTCTCTTTCGTTCTTCACATCCTCCCCCTCCCTGTCTACCACACCCAACGCCATGCATTCATTTATTTTTTAAAAATAATAAAGTAACATTGTTTTTTTCTTTTTTTTTAATTAAAGCATTGGGAGGTCAACTGATATTAGGTTGGTGCAAAAATAATATCGTTTTTTGACGTATTTTTTAACGTCAAAAAACAATATTATTTTTGCACCAACCTAATAAAAATCAATTGAGGATACCATAAGGTTGAAACCAAGGTAGTGAAATTAACTGATCTCTTGATTTTTAAAGTTAGGGGCTCTACATGTTATTTATTTTCCATGTATGTATTTAGCACTTTGTAATACTACTGTTTCCTGGTTAATTCAACTCTGACCATTAACCTTTTATGTATTATATATATATATATATATATATATATATATATTAGTAATATTCTAACTGAACCATTACAACAATTATCATTGATTTTAAGAATCAAGCTCTTGTTTATGTGGTATTGAACCTCACTGAAGAAAGAACCACTTCTATGGTAATAAAAAAATTACCATAGATATACAAAGTCACTTACCTTTAGACAAGTTCTATCAGAAAACAATAGCCAGCTGATGATATTAAACAAAGATTATAAAAACTGGAACAATTTACTTTCATCTTTATAAATAAATTTAAATTATAAGGAAAATTAAAGCAAAATTTAAATGTGCAGGTAGTGTTAGAGATATTTTAAAAAATCACCCCCCCCCAAGTAAGGAGATGAAGCCGCTACGATGCAAGGTGTTACTGAGTATCAATACAGAAAGGGGAATCGATGAGCTGAATTCTAATTCTGGTCTAGTCTGTTGTGTTCACTTTCACACAAATGCTCTTGGGTAAAGGCATAGGTCTAGCTAGAGGTTAAATAGCAGGATAAGCATGGTTCTCTAGCCCTGGTTGGCAACCAGTCTAGGAGAAGAACTGTTCCGAATTCGAAATCATGAAAAAGGCAACAGGAAACCACTTCCCAAGAATGCATGGTAATTCAAAGATAAAGACAAACGAAGCTGTAGAGAGTTACGATTAAAAAAAACAAATGTAGAGTCATTTAAAAATACAAAACTTATAGATTTGAAATTACCATTTTATTAGAACTTATGAAATGTTTTGAGTTTAATTGATTTTGATATTATAATAAATGGCTGTCGTATTTGAACTTCATACTTACTTCATTTACAAGAGATAGAATCATAAACATTGTAACAATTATAAAAGTAAACTTGACAATTAAGATACCTCCTGCCATGTAATCATAATTTGTTGGTGCAAGAATAGAAAATTTGAAATTAAAAGCAATCCAAAAGAGTATATGTGAAATGCAAATTATACTACATTTTCTATTTCAAGTTAAAGCATTTCTCAGAAAATAAAGTTATTGTCAAAGTATTAATAAATAAATAATAAGGATGTATTTTCAAATAGATATCAAGCGTAACTTAGCAGAAATATAACTTTATAATCAATAGATGCACTTAATTCAGTTATGGATTCAACATCATTGTTTTTTTCATGTGCCATGTCTTCAAGAAATTAGTGATCATGGCTCTCTACAACTTCTTGTCTTTAGTTGTTCTCAGTAAGGTTTGTTTTTTTTTGTTGCTATCTCTCCTATTCTCTGTTATGCCAAACAGTTACACAAGCTCATTAGGTTATTCACTGCTTTCCTTTCTCTTGCCTTCAATGTGTCCTGTGAGTGTCAAATTCTCCAAGTCCTCTTTTTCTCATTATTTTCACTAGAAATTTCAACAGTCTCTTTCCAATTCTAAGTAGAAGTGTCCTTTTTGTTTCTATTTTTCCTCAAAATTTGTTACATGTCCAATTTATTGTATTCTTAGCATTCTTCTTAGAACCATATTTCTCTTGTTTCAAGTATCTTCTTTGTCTGTGAGGAGACTACCCAAAATTCACTGCTATATCAGAAGACCAATATTACATTACAGTACTCTAATTTTTGTTTCTAATATAATTTTCCTGTTCCTTTACTTAACTTCTGGAAAGCATTTTTTCACTATTCCAATGCACCTTTAGATTTTGGTGCTGCATTTTCTGATAAAACACTTCCTTGATATTTAAATTACACAGTGAAAATCTCACATAAAAATTTATTTAAAGTCTACTTGTCAGGCTGCGGATTTATTAGTTCACCAACATCTATACTTGTTAAGCAGTGGATTAGATGTAAAACTGTTTGGAATAATAGAAAAGTATTTTGGAAAAACTTTTTAATTAAAACTTTCTAATTAACCATAAAAAATATTTCAGGTTATTTTATATATATATATATATATATATATAATTTTTCCAGTTAGAACTATAAAGTAAAAAATCATATATAAAAATAAGTAACCTTAAATGATAATTTTTATATATTTTCTTTTTTGCAGTGTATATAATTATTATATTGAATCACAGAAATAATGCTGCTGAGACCACATTGTTAAACGAAAAAGCTACAATTCCTAACATTCTTTGATACAAAGAGACAATTTATTTATTGTCAAATATCAGTTTATAAAAGTAGAAAACAGCAAAAATATCAAAGTTTTTAAGTAAAAATGGATTGTAAGCAGATTGCTATATTTGTTTTTGTTTAGTAGTAGCTGTGTAGAGAAATAATTTTTCATAAATAGGTAAATAACTCCAACAAGAAATCTGTGCAAAAGAAACACCAGAGACCTAATTGGCTTTCTATTCAACAAAATGCTGCTAGTGAATGCTGACAATCAAATATAGGATAACAAAATCTGAGCAATCATCATTTTCTTTTGGAGCAGTGACAGTGAGAATGGCAGAAGAGGTGGTGTATATGCAGCACCACGCAGGGGTGTGGTTGATAAGTGGCGGGTCATTATAATCAAAACCACCATCTTTACGCAGTGGTCTCTCCTGCACCTTCTCTAAACATATATCCACCATTTTGATTTAGAAACCATAACACCCTTTCCTGCCCACCCAAACAGCACCCTACCACGTGCTTTCTGCCAGTCTTTGAATGTATTCTTGTTGTTGGAGGAAGAACTTCCTTGGCTAATGGACTACCATTTGAGAAGACAGAAATGCATTTCCTTCTACTGCAAAGAATTAATGAATACAAGAGGTGACTTGAGAGTGCTTTTCAATGGCACATCATTGCTACAGCAGCAGATGATGATGATGATGAGGATCTCCCAACAATGGCTGGTAGTTTAGATGAGGCCATGATCAAATTCCAACGCCTTCAGGCCATGTATGTGTAGACCAACTTAAGTCCAGCAACATTTGCGGAAGTGCTGATGAATAAGAGACACAGTACTGATTGTTGGCAGACTCTTAATGGAAGACTTTTTTTTTATGCCACTTTTCCAACATGGTGTCGGAGAAGAGCCAAAAAGGGACATCATCTATCAAACATTCTCACTACTACTATTACCGCAACAATAACAAGAGTGGCAGTGGCAATGTAATTCTATGTCTAAGGTATCAGAAGCCTAATGTTTGCAATGTGCCAGTCAAAAAGAAAATGGTTGAATCAACAATGTGTCTGCTGAGCAAGTGAGCTTGAGTGTAAGCCATAACAGAGAAAGGATTCTACTCTCAGCACCAAAGGGCACCAAAAACCAAGAAGTCAGCACACTGAGTACTTTCAGACTAATGGACTTGACACTACAATTCAAAAAGGGAAACCCCTGGATTTTTATTAGGAATTTTCAAGGATATGGAACATATATTCAAAATGAATCACACAAATTTATTTAGAAATCAGTGCAGGTAAAAGTAGAGTTGACCAATTAGATAATCAAACTTCACATCATATAAAGTCCCTAAAATGCATTAGATATCAACATAGAATTAAGTGTCGAATGCTTGAGATTTAAAATCATTGTTTTCAGTATGTCTTAAACTACAAATCAACGATCAGAAAAATTGTAAGACTGTCACTTTCTTCATACATTTTTTTTCAGCAATAAAAAACATTATTAACATGAAAATGACAATTTGTTTAATAGAAAATTGAATAAAATATAATATTAATATTTTTTTCAATATTCTTCACTCACAGGCTTCTATTTGTTTATTTATTCTAATTTGACCAAGGTGCCAAATTATAGTCTTGCAGACTGATTTACAAGTGCAGTCTCCAGGGGTGGTCCACTATTATAATTTTGTACCAAGCTAATCAATAATTAGTAAATATCTATTCCAACTTAAAAGGAAGTCATTCTTTTTCCCTAAAGGATTCTTTTTCAATATGATTCTAATTGGAAACGTTTGACTAAAGTGAAAAGATCAAGAAAAAAATGATCATCCTTATGAGAGAGTTTAGATGAGAAGGCAAGGATAATAGTTTATCATCAATTGATTCACATACATTATTTATATATATATATATATATATATATATATATTTTTACAGTAGGCTTCACCCTCTAGAAAGCTTTCACTCAAGATAGGGGGTAGTTTATATGGATAGGAAGGGAAAATAACAGTTGACTCTAGACTTGAACAGGTTAAGATTGTAGTGATTAGAGAAACATCCTGAAAGGAGTCTGTTTCACAAGGCAAGAATACGAAGGAATATGGGTGGTTTGCTCTGTAAGTGGCATGGCAGGTCCTAGGCATGATGGTTAAACCTGGACGAACAAAGAAATGTAGTTCATCTGAGCACTTTCCATGGTAGTAGAGCAATGAGAGACTTGCCACATCCTGTCTGTGGGAGAAAGGTTGAAGAGTAGAAAATAATTTTTCTCCAACAAGGGTTCGGAGACACTTTTGAACTCTATCAAAACTGAAAAATGAAGTCTGAGCAGCTCCCGCACAAATATGGCAACAGTATTCCATTTTTGGCCTGATCTGATGATAGTATGAAGAGTCAGATACTTACTGTAGCAGTACAGGGAACCAATCATTTTACCTGCATCTTCAGCATTGGATCATACATCAGAGTTCCACTTGAGGTTGGGTGTGAGTCTGAGGTCCAATATTCTCTCAAGGCATGAGGGCCTCCTTCAGGGGATATCTGTTCATCATGACTGGCAGTAGTTCAGAGTCTGATAGTATGTAACAACTTTGGTTTTAGAGTCATTGGATATAACTAGCCAGTTTTTTCCCCCCACTGAGAAGTTAGGTCAACCTGCCAATCTTTAAGATATATATATATATATATATATATATATATATATATATATAGAGAGAGAGAGAGAGAGAGAGAGAGAGAGAGAGAGAAAGATGCAAATTAAAAAAAATAATGTTTTTTTTATGAAAGTATTTATTTATATATATATATATTTGATATTTCAGATTGACCTCAATCTTTCTTCAGAAATAACTGTTTGTTTACAAGTAGCGTCCGTCACGTGATATGGAAGGCCACTGTGTTCGAATATTGTCAACGTAAACCTAACTGTAATAATATTTTAGATGTTGTTTAAAAAAAAAAAAAAAAATATATATATATATATATATATATATATATATATACACACACACATATATATATATACACACATATATATATAATGCCCACACACACATATATATATATATATATATATACGCGCGCGCGCACATATATATATATATATATATACACACACACACACACATTTTCCATCCCACAAAACATTTAATATAAAAAAAGAGAGAAAAAAAGAGAGAAAAAAAAAAAAAAAGTTTCTCAAACAAGACATTTAGCCATTTTCACACCATTTGTTGTAAGAATCACTGGTAAACATACTTGCATATTTAAGAAAGACCTAATAGAGTTTATAATTTTAAAAAACAAAGATCAGAACATTCATCAAGTGATTAGCAGGTTAATGCATCTTTAAAATTTAGTTAGCGAAGGGATTTCACCATTTTATATCATTAACTTTATTAATTTACTTTTGGTCTGAATCATTCATTGTAATATAAATTAAACTGCACCACATTATTTGATTTAAAAGAAATGATCTGACGTGAAAATTTTTGAGATAACAACTGAGACTTTGCCCTACTTACTGAACTATTTAGTTTATGCCACAATGACTGAAAAACTCCTACAACAAAAAAAAAAAAAAATACTTGTATTTTGATTGGTCATTTCAGCTCATGCAACAGCGTTTCCCCTTGCGAGTTGTGGTTAATTAATTTGAACCTTTTAAAACCTTTATTCTACAATCTACATTCAACATCATCACTTGATAAGACATCAGACGTGTTGAAACAAAATGGCTATTTTTGTAGTGATTTTATAACATATTTATGTTATAATTTTTAAATAAATAATTATATTCGCTCTACTATGTATTGAGCACTCTTTTAAGAATAGTAATTGTTGGTTATTGGAATTTATTCCGTATACACCAATCATGTGTGTGTGTGTGTGTATATATATATATATATATATATATATATATATATGTGTGTGTATATATATATATATATATATATATATATATATACATACACACACACACACACACACAATATAAGCCAATAGTTTGATTCCATTGGCTGGATTTAATAATTAATAACTTTCATGCCTTATTTTACCTTTATTTTTACATTACAGCCTTTTCCCGAAATGTGGAATTTACATTCAGTGCAGTTCCATTACAAACCAGTTTGATATAAGGCAAATAAAAAAAAATCTCAACTTGAAGGGAATTTCATATTTATCTCATGATATATAAATTAAATTTGTACTAAGTAAAAAAAAAAATAAAATTTTGAATTAAAAATATTACGCTTTTAAGATGAAAAATGTCAAGCTTAAAACAAAATCTGTAATTTCATGTTGAACTATTTGTAAAAAGAAAATGAAATCCATAGTAAAAATTAACTGACGTCAATTTCCAATAAGAAACAAGTGCTAAAAGCTGGTCATTTTATACAACAATTTTAGGATTACTTTCAGCCTGCTAACAAAAGAAACTCTTCTAATCAATTAAAGATATACTGAATTATATATAAGACATAAAATCATTTAAATTAATATTTTTGTATAAAATGATGCCCACTACTTCATTAAAATCAGAAACGTGAATAAAATAATTCTTTAAAAATTTTCTTTACAACTGAATTATCCTTGTCATACTAAAATGTTTTCCTGAACAGACTCCAGAATTAGATGATTAAATTTAAAATTTCTTAAATTTCAAATACGAAATTAAAAAATTTAAAAGAATTAAAAGGAAGAAATGGAGAAAGAACAAAGATTTATGAACAAATGATAATAGATATAGTAGCAGCTACAAAACAGAAAAAAAAAAAAAGGCTTATATGAAAAGCAAAAATATTTATCTTAATATTGTTTTTCAAATAAATTAAATCTGACATTGGCATAAAAATGATTTAAATATTGTGGATATAAAAATATAATCCAAAAAATGTTATAAAATCAAAATCTACCCTCAATTCAAAATAATGCTTGGAACAATAATTGCCTATTCAAAATTTACAGGTGGCCTGGAAAGATTTAACAGAAATGCAAAGAATATTTTCAACTAAAAAAATAAAAATAAAATTAAATCATTTACAAGTCTTAAGACATGTATGCAAGTTGTAACAGAAATTATATATATATAATATATATGTGTGAGTGTGTGTGTGTCTTTTATAAAATTCATTACATAAAAAATATATCATCTCCAAGTATAATGAATTCGTATGTTATTTCAAAAACCTCACAAATTACTACGCAAAGCAAAAAGTTACCACAAATATAATATATTATATATATATATATATATATATACAAAACTTTCAGAAATTTATAAATATGTCTTAAAAATCACCATATGGATTGCAAAATATTTTAATTCAAAATTATATGGAGATTGGTTTAGACTAATTTGCCTGTCTGGTTTTCTTTGGGTGTTTTGTGTTCTGGAATATTGAGATAAGTAAAATGGTAAGCAACTAAACATTGTGAAAAAACAAAACAAAAATACTTAGTTGAAACCAACCTTCATAAAATGATCAAAACACTTTGTCTAACAAAAGTCAGACAAAAAAACTAAAATCATTGTTCACTTAATACATTTTGCATGAGTATATTTGATTTGTTTTTATTGATAAAAATTACATAAAGTAAATTGGAAAAAGCTTCTCACAATACAGTAATAGTCAAATAAAGATAAAATCTCAGTGTTATTTTTAATGGTGTCAAAACATAGCCAATGAAAACAGCTCTGAAAAGTAGAAACAATTAAGATGTTATATTTTTATTCAATGAATGATCAAAATCTCTTAAAAACAATAGTAAAGAATTAAGAAAGGAAGAAAGAAAATAATTCAAATGTGTAATGTAGGATTTTGCATATACTATAAAAAGAAATTGATTTGTTTGCCAATAAATATATAAATACAAGGAAAAACAATATAAAGTAATATTATTATAATAAAAAGAAATTATATTAAAAAATATAACACAAAAAAATAACATAAAAAAATGAAAATTAAGAGCTTTGCCCTCTCGAATTTCCATGCCAAAACTGGAGGTGCATACAGAAATTTAAATTTTAATTAGTGTTAAAGAATAATGGCATGCAGATAGAAAACATGTTGAACAAGGAAATGACAACTAAATCCTGGCAAGAATCATTTAAAGTTGAAAGAGTTTGGAAAAGGAAAAAGAGTAAAAACAGAAACGTAATCTGCCAGAAAGAAAGTAACAAGTCAATATCTGACACATCATATTCAACTAAGATTGTCAGTTGGAAAATATCACCAAAAATACTATTGTGTTTCATAAAACTGCAGGCAGAAAAATAAAAAAAATAAGCATGGAACAAAAGATTTTTAACAGGATAAACAAAGATAAAAACCAAAGATCAAAGAAAATAATCTGTTACAAACTAATTTTTTTTTTTTTTTTTTCATTGGATGCATTCTGGTTTTTCTAAATCAGAGACCAAATACTTTGCTCCAGTCTGTATTCAAAATTATTTGTCTCTCCAAGGTAAACTTATTCCAAATAGACGCTAGGTAGAAGCTGAAAGTTTGTGGTTTTGAATATAGGAGGAACATGCAACTGTTAGGCAGGTGTACTTCAGAGATCCAAAGACTATAACAGAGAGACAGGCAGGAATATGGAATCAGATCTATTATAATTTAAAGTAAGACAACACTGAATTGTAAGTATACATTTTTTTTCTTCTTCTCTTGTCTTCTCTCTTGGTCTGACTGAAAAAGCCATCAGAATAATTATTTATGCATTTCATCCAGAGGCTAGTTTCTTTATGAAGTATTGACAGGATAATTTGATTATGACCCAGTGAGGAAATGATAGTGATGAGTGTCATTGCATGCAGGGCTTCTTTCTCAGCCCAAGGGCTGTCTGTGTCCAAAAGAGTTCCCACCTCTCCCTTGACTTTACTGAAAATAGTCAGCAGAGATTTTGTACATGAGCAATAAGGCAGACAAGACAAATACAATTAACACGGTCAGCTAGCATCACTACCTTTACTGTCAGCCAGCTGTTTGATAAAGATTCAACTTCCACCAATGAAAACAATATTTACAGATAAAACTTTAAGGTGACTGTATGTGTTTATTCCTCTGAACATTTGGGATGCAAGAAGATATGGGAGTTAATATTCTGGTTGGAAAGAAGGTAGAAAAGAAACAAAGTGGTAAGTTAACATAAATCAGCAGATGATGATGCCTTATAGATATATGCATATATCTATTAACATGTGTAGGCATATACATCAAGGTCTGCATAAGAATGTCTACAGTACTAGATGGACACTCAACAATCCTCCTATAGTAGATCAAAGTTTTCTACTAATGAGCCACTTTGGAAAACATGCACAAGGATTAATGTTTATCAATATCTGCACTTAAGTATTGTTATTATTTTGGTAATCATTTCCCTTATAAGAACCATGTACAAGGATTAAAAACAATCGTATTCACATCTTAATTAAAGTGTTCCTTTAATAATAAGACAAATTATAAAAAAATAAGGATTGCCATTTATAATTTCCTATCTTTTATCCCATATATCAACTTGTATTATTTTTTTTTAATCTATTTTGTTAATGAACTTAAAGAAGTACTAAATACATTGATTTTAATGGTCAATCAGAATCACAAAGAAAATTAGAATTTCAACCATAGAAAATTTTTAATGGGATTTATGCAGGTTTTTACATTGAGCTTTTGTGTATGATGTCTACTGTATTTAAGACAGAATCTTTAAATACTTCTTTATATCTAAGAAAAAGGTTATTACATTTAATCCACAATTCAAAAACAGAATGTGCGTGTCAGTGGGAACATCATATATTATAAGAATTATTCCTATAAGACTGAATACAAAATATAATTGTATATATCCAAACAAGTTTTCAAACATTACAAATATTTTAAAACAAAACAACCACTTTATCTCTCCATAACAAGAAAATCAAATAAGCTCAACATCAAGCAGATTGTCAACATCCTAGATGTAATATTTGATCTACAAATTTGCACAGAACAAAAGTGATCAAATGAGAAACATTAGTTACTGAAAGAATTAATGTCTGAACAATTATATATATATATATATATATATATATATATATATATATATATATATATATATACTAAATACACCAAACTGACTTATATTTATAATGCCAATCCAAATTTACAAGTTAAAAAACAAATACGTTACAATTGAATTAAACAGCACATACAAGAGAATAGATGACTACTAAAGGCTTTAAATTAGATAATATAAATGACAACCATGTTAAACAGTACAAAATTAGTATCTACCATAGAGAGTATTCTGACATTATAAAACATTCCATGATCTATACATGGTGCTGACATACAATATATGCTGACTAGATGGACCAAATTTAAATACCATTAAACTTTTCACTACTACTATGCATATCATGAAACTAGACTAGTAGAAACATTAACAAGAAAACTTTGGACATTAATAGTCATTTATATATGCCATTGTTCATTAATAAGTTCACAGAATGAAAATGACTAAATTATAGTAGTTGGCTAAAAAAGACTACCTTCTAAGCAAATAGCAAATCAAAAAGAAAAAGATATTGTAATACACAGCTGGAGGTAGATTCAAAGAATGAAAGAAAAATGAACATTATGAAACTAATGGAGAAGACAATTACAATATTTCATTAATACAGATGTTCCATAGCTAGCTTTGTTGCAGTAAATTAATGCATATACAAATATGATAATTCAGGTTTGTAAGATGTCATTGGCTCTGATATATGGACAAAACTTAGCAAATAATATTTATTGATTAATTTCATTCTGTTTGAACAATGTTTGTTTTCTCAAAAAAGATATCCTGCTTTTTTTATCCATCACTTCCCTACAAGTGTTTTTGGGTAAATCAATCAACCAACAGTAAAATGATCAACAATTTGAAAAAGGAGTAAACTAAAAGTAAAAGGTTAGAAACTGAAGTAAGGGTTGAGGGGAAGTAAACAAAGACACTATGTTCACCAATTTGACAAACAGAGTATGGATTGAGAGGTGAGCTGAGAACGAGTAGAAAGAGGAGGTGACCATTGATTAACAAGGCTGATGATAGATGATAAAAAACAAAATTTGAAACTATAACAAAGATATGATTCTATTTCAATATATCATTCAAGCCTCTTTCTTATCAAGACCATATTTTGCCATTTATCTGCAATTTTAAAGTTGCAATTGGATGGCCTGGAGATTATATAAAATGGAATGGACGAAGTCTGACAATTATTTTAATATATTTTGTTTATATATTATTTTTATAGATACAAATATTTAAGTAAATGCTCTGTTTATAATAAACAGTATAACTACATTTACTTGCCTGAATGTCCGAGAAATTTCATATAATAGGACATTTTCTATGAAATTTTTTGAACATTCAGACAGATAAATGTAGTTAATATCATTTATGATAAACAGAGCATTTAATTAAATATTTGTATTTCTAAAAATTATATATATATATATATATATATATATATATATATATATATACACACACACACACACAGACAGAGTGTGGCAAAAGTAATGATAGCTGAGTTGGATAGGACAACATGGAGTAATTGAATGGTCATCACAATCAGAAGAACTAACACCACTAGACTTTCCATATGGGTTGTACTGAAAGATCTTATTTACATGTTCAAACTGAAAACAATTACTGATAAATTTTCTGAAATTAGTGTAGAAATGTGTCAAATGGTTTGTAGAATTGTTGCTGATTGTCTTCAGCATTGTATTGAACATGACAGGAAGCATGTTGAACATCTTAAATAGTTTGTTAA
This sequence comes from Acanthosepion lycidas, assembly GCA_963932145.1. NCBI lineage: Eukaryota > Metazoa > Mollusca > Cephalopoda > Sepiida > Sepiidae > Acanthosepion > Acanthosepion lycidas. The sequence goes on from OZ010573.1 coordinate 68,125,538, forward strand.
TCATAGCAAATCATATTGTTTTGATAGGACAATGCTTATAAATTGTCTTAAACTACTGTAATTTATTTTTGTTCAATAAAAGTTAAATAAAATAACTTTCCTGACAGTATTTGTGTACAAGTGAATATAATGAAACTGACAGGAATTGAAACACAGCTCAGCATTTTGCTGCTAGAATGAACATTTTCATACTAATAATGATCTTATCAAAATATATACCTAGCTCTGATTCATCTTCAAGCAAAATTTTGGGAATAACTTATCTTGAAATTTATGCATCTTTATAAGCATATCCATTATTAAAATTAAAATTACTATGGAAACGGCTAGAGCAATTGTTCAAATAAGGGGCATAAGGGTTAATAATTTGTATCAATATCTCAGTTACTTTCGGAAAGAGGTCAAGTCAAGGTAGGGTTGGGGTGTCTAAATTAAAGTGGAAGATGACATTTAAACTCATACCGTCTAGTCTGGTTCACCTTAAAGTGTCTATGGAGATTTATTTATTCATTTTTTTTCTTTTCTAAAAGGGTTGTGTGTATATAAAAGTGTCGTATTAAGCTACAATTTGTTTTTTTGACGACTTCATAAAAGGTTTTGTTTTTTCTTATGACTGGGTTGAGCTTTTAAATCTTATTTAGACTATGGAATTTAAGATTTGTATTTATTATTTATTTGTTTGTATAGTTTTTCATGTAGGCATAAAGTCATAGGTCATCCCAGGTTTTACAAGTTCTTGTTCTATTTATAATTTTCCATTTTACTTTTGTTTTATTCATTTCTTTTAAATGCCAAAAATAGATAGGGATATCTGACTTCTATTTCTAATATTGTTGAAGGAGCTTTTGTGTTGTCTCCACCTGGTTTTAAATTCATTTTTTGTAGACCCAATATATATCATATTGGTGTTAGGACTCTCAATGAATGAGATAGTGCATTGGTATACCACAAATTTTACACGGCATACATTTTCCAACAGGCAGTCCACAGGGTTTCTACAATCACATAATTTCTCATCATTTTCATCTAATTTAAGTTTAGGGTTTTTATTAATACTATTTTGGTATGCGTGTTTTTCCAGGATTTTGTTAAGCCTGCTATTTGTAGGAAAGTGTTTTTCAATTAAAGCTAGGAATTTATGTCCTAGCTTAATACTAAACATTTGGTTGAACGAAGGGGTATAACAAATGATTTTTTTTTTCCTGTTTTTTTTCTGGTTAGTATAATTGTTTTTGTAACTGATGTTAGCATTTTTGCATCCGCTGTTTTTTAGAGCTGTGTTATAGAAATTACTGTGTTGTTGGAATATTTCTTTATTAGTGGAGTTCATGCTGATTCTTTTCTCTATTGATGAGGGTATATGCTTAATTATGGATAGAGGGTGTACATACAAGCTGTTAGGTTTTCTATAAGGTATGTTATTCATTAAATCCAGAGTTATGTCAAGGAAGTTTACCCTTTTTGCATTAACTGTAGTTTTTAAAATTAAGTTTTCTGAATTCACTATATATAATCTTTCTAATTTTATCTATTTTAAAATTAGTGGAACTCCTCACTACCATGAGCCTGTCATCTCTGTACAGTCCGATGTCCTTATATATATATATATATATATATATATATATATATAGTGTAAGAGATTTTCTCTGGTCCCAAATTAGAGCCATACTTACCTAAACAAAATAGACCAAACCCAGATATAAGAGACTTCTTCTCCGGCCCGACAACTCTTTTATATCCAGGTTACACTATATATATATATATATATATATATATATATATATATATATATATATTATCAAGGAGGAGGGATAAGAAATACAACAAATGCTGGTTATAATTTTACACTGAAAACATTAAGCACACAGGTATACTCAACTTTAAGTTTTATTTTTTGACATCTATTTAATTTAGCCAATCTCATTCAGTTTTCTATTGCTTTTGTTATTATTACTATTGTTTCTAAATAACCCACATTGTAATAGCAGTCGTTTTGTAAGGAGATATGATATATGACTCTGGATGATTCTGATATTAGTACACTTTCAATAGATTTTTCCTTAATCAAGTACTTTCTCTTTTTATTAAGACTCCATTAAAACCGAACTCTTAATCGAATATATTTCAAAATTTAAATGCAATGTCAATCATTATCTTCTGTTTTCTTAATTCCTGTTTTTTTATTGTTCTCTCTCCTTAATAATGTTTCCTTTTCCTCTTATTCTCTCATACTCAGTAAACCCTTGCATCTTAGTGGCTTTATTACTTTGCTTGGGGTGAAATGATTTTAAAAAAGTGCGTATATATATATATATATATATATATATATATATAAAAGACAAATTGAAAGACAACTTGAAACTTTGATATGAAAACTTGGGAAGCCCAAGCATCAAATTGAAAGGATTGGTGTAAGACATGTTTCATTAATATATATATATATATATATATATATATAATATTATGTAATAGTTGAAAGTAATGAAGAAGAATGGCTGATAATTGTGGAATTTAACAAAATATTCTAAGAATTGAAATAATGGTATTGTTACTGAAAAGAATGTAGGCATAAAAGATCATGAGAAAAGAGCATAAGAACTTAAACAAAATACTTATATATATATATATATATATATATATATATAAGAAACCAATTTTAAAGATAGAAATTACTGAGAAGAAAAAAAAAACAAAATTCCTACATTTTATCACAAACATGGAATCTGATAAGAGGCTACAAAAAAAGAAAATAGTCAAAAAGATAAACGATGTAATAAAAAGTGAGAGCTTTTTAATGCAAAGAAATTGACTTGTAAACCAAATCAAGATACAACACAGCATGGCATTATAGCTTGAAGTTGATCAAATCAGGGAGTATTAAAAAATATCCACTCAAATAGGTAATAAAAGAAAGTAACAAACTGAGATGGGGTAAAATATACTGGTAAGAAATGAAGAGGAGAGATGAAAAAAAACAATTCATACAAATTGTCAAGTATGAAAAATGCCTTTTGTAAAAGACAAATAAAGAATTTAGAAAACAACCAGGTAATCTTGTTTATATCCATAAACGCAAATAATCTTTATCTAATAAATAGATACATTTTTCAAATATAAAGTATCCAAAAATTAAGCCAGTCTAAAAAAACAAAAATCTCTTCATCACTCATTAGAAAAAAAAAAAAAAAAAAATATTCAAATTTATTTAATTTCACTTTCAAACAAAGTTATGGATGCAACAGTGTTTATTTTTTCAAGCACTTGAATCATGTGTTATTTTGCCTGGGTTCACTAATAATTGTAAAGGCTGATTTTCAATTGGTTGTAGCATGTTGAATGGATAGCACTAACTACACCAGTAGCTCAGGTGCAGAACCTGAAGATATTTTGCACAAATCCATAACCACCTTTTATTCATTATCATTAATACATTACATAAAGATGTGAAAGTAAATTGAAACCATTCAGCTAAAGCTTGAAGTGTATCCCACCAAAACACCCTAGCAATTTTTACAAAAAAAAAAAAGAAAGAAAGAAAGAAAGTCATCTATTTTAAATGAAGAAATAGATCCAAAAGATGAAGAAGGAAAAAAATGGAAAGAGTTGTCAAAATTAGAACACTGGCAACTGGCAAAAGCTGACAACATCTTTATGGAAAAGACTGAACAAAAATGCAGAAATGCTAGTGTTATATGCAAGAGTCAGTCAGCTGATTGCTTATTCAGTTGGTATACACAAACAATGTCATTTTTAAACAAATAAACAGTATTTCCAGACTGCTGGAGGAAAAAAAAAACAAAAAACAAAAAAAAAACCTCATTGCTAGAATGGTAAGGTACTTAGTTTCTAAGAATTTAGATACTGGAATCTGGGCAAAAGAATCTCCAAAAATAAATATCCTTGAGATTTTAGACAAAGTTGAAATAATTGCTATGTATCATAAGATATAAAAATAAAGTGTGTCATTTTCATGGTACAGAAAGAAAAAAAAAAAAAAAAAAAAAAAAAAAAAAAAATAGGCCCAACTCTCAAAATCTAGCTAAACTCCAAAGTTTTTTAAAAAAAATTTCTTCCTCTTTGAATCAAAAACATTTGAGTATGTTTTAATAACATACTAATTAAAATATCTAAAAAGAAGTTTCAATGGGAATTTCTTCTTCAAAACTTTGGCTAAAAGAGAAAAGAAGAAGTCTTTTGTAAACAAAAGATTATATCCCACAGCAACATTATAAAGAGCCATGATTAACGAGAGCAGAAAATTCAGAACTAACAACAAGTCATCATTAAAATTATTAACACATTAATGGCTACTGTAAAACTGGGAAATAATTATAAAATTTAAAATAAAAATGCTGCATTAATTATAGGTTTCTATCAATAATGCCTAGTGTCCCAAAAATGGGATAATGAGCATTATTGGGATAATATTATTCAAACTCAAGGATAGAATATTTGGTAGTTCAATATAATTTCTACTCAACAAATGTTAACCCAATTTAATCATATGTATACTTACATACTTAAGACTGAGAAAAGCAAATAACAATTGTGATTGCTATATATGTTTGTAAGCAGGATTTACTTTGGTTAAAATCAGTAATAACTTTACATTTAATAAAGAAAATTCTTGTATTTGTAAAAGTTTCAACTTTTAATTAAATTCAACACTAAAAATAAAATTTAAAATTTTGATATCAAAAACCAAAATGATTTTACAGATGTGTAAAAAAATCCTAAAATGTATTTACTATTTTGACTGTTTTAGTTGTTTATCTTTTTCAAATGAAATGTCTGGCATATAAGAAAAGGAAAAAAAAAAAAGACTACTTTAGCACAAAAGAACTGAACACAACTGAAGAGGCAAGTTAAAAGAAGAAAATGATAAAAATCATTGTTTAGTAGAAGAAAAGTAAAGTACTCGTAATCAAGAAACAATAAAAGCCATGATAAAAAAAAAAAAGAAGGGCAGAGGTTAAAGAGTTTTTAAGTGTCAAGTAAAGTCTAATTGCATTCAATATAATTTTGAAAAAGAAATGAAAAGTTAATACTGTATTTAATATGAAACTTCAAATTCTATTCTAAAAATAGAAAATGACAGCTGAGCCAGGAGTTTCTTGTCTCTTTGCAACCTTTAAATCCAGAATACAGTCCCTAAAAATTCTTTAAGATCTTCTACTTTAATGACAAGTACTCTATCCCATGTTGGGGGTGAGAGAGTGTGAAAGGAAAAGATCTAAACATAGGAGAAAGAGGGTTAAAGAGTAAACAAAATTTAACAGCAGAAAAGATAAATAAGCAGAAGGTAAAAGAAAAGTGGGTAATAAATAAAAGAGTGTGAGAGAAAAATCGAGAGCTGTAAAGAATAAAAGAGAGAGTGAGAGAGATATAAAGGGCTATAAAGAATGAGAGAGAGTAAAGAATGAGAAAGAGTAAAAAATAAGAGTGTAAAGAATGAGAGAGAGAGTAAAGAATGAGAGAGAGAGAGAGAGTAAAGAATGAGAGAGAGAGAGAGAGTAAAGAATGAGAGAGAGAGAGAGAGTAAAGAATGAGAGAGAGAGAGAGAGTAAAGAATGAGAGAGAGAGAGAGAGTAAAGAATGAGAGAGAGAGAGAGTAAAGAATGAGAGAGAGAGAGTAAAGAATGAGAGAGAGAGAGTAAAGAATGAGAGAGAGAGAGAGAGTAAAGAATGAGAGAGAGAGAGAGTAAAGAATGAGAGAGAGAGAGAGAGAGTAAAGAATGAGAGAGAGAGAGAGAGTAAAGAATGAGAGAGAGAGAGAGAGAGTAAAGAATGAGAGAGAGGGTGTAAAGAATGAGTGAGAGGGTGTAAAGAATGAGTGAGAGGGTGTAAAGAATGAGTGAGAGAGAGTAGAGTAAAAAAATAAGAGAGAAAGTGAAAGAAAAATAGATGACCGTAAAGAATAAAAGAGAGGGTAAAAGGTAAATAGGGAGAAGTGAATATAAAAGAGAGAATAAAGATGAGCAGGAAAAAAATAGAGATTAAATAAAATAAAGAAAGTATGCAAAGAGAAAGCTCAGGATGTTGTAAAAGTCTGTGAAAAGATAAAAAAAAAATTGCGGTAAGAAGCAATGAGAAATGTGTGTGTGAGAGAGAGAGTTAGAAAACCTGCATGAAAGTACATATGTCACTAAGAGGGAGAGAGGGCAAGAGGATGCCCTCATCAGCACAGGACTCCTTGTCAACCGATGTGCACACATCCTAATGGGTATTAAGATTGACTGACAATTTTAATTCAACTAGATTAACCTTAGTCAAGTAAAGTTTCACTGATTGTTATACAATATGACATTCTGTCAGACCAGGTTTTTGTACTCTGCTTGACTTTACATTTCATTATTGCTTTTTATCATCTTGGCCAATTACATTTAGAGCAATTGTAACTGCTATGCCGATAAAAGATTAAATACAAAGAAAAATTTAAAGATAAACGAATAAATATATGCCCAAAGCAGCCATTTATGTTTAAAGCATTCAAGTAAAAGCCTACATTGTAAATATGTGCAGGGGGTGTGAAAGAACGAGGAATGGGTAAGGAGGGAGATTAAAAATTACAGTAAAGAAATTACTAAAGATATCATTTCTTACAGAATTGTTATAAAATGTATCAGTGAGCAAAGGAGTAATTTTTATAGATCTTTCACAGATTACACAGATGATTGATAAACACAAACAAACTTGGAAATAAATGTTTAATGTCTGGTACAAAATAACCATAGCTCTTTTGGAAACACTAGTTATGATGTCCAGTGAAAAGAAATATTACAAGTCAATTAATTTTGATGTTCTAATGTTTTTTTTTTTTTACTTAGTGGATTGCTGGCACAGTTCTCAAGGCATGCAAACAGTGTTATTTCAGACCAAGAGTTTTATATTTTCCTACATATTACATACAGGTTTTATTCTAGGAAGACTACAATAAAAATTAACACTTTATAAGAGGAATTTCTAATACAAGGCTTAAGGGGATAATGAAGACAACTGACTCTAGAGTAAATAAGAAAAAATACAGGGTGTTTCAGAAAAATTGATATTTTGTAATCTAATAACTTCAATTCTTGTTCAAATGATCTAAAATTTTAACGTGTCTACAAACAACTCAAAATTCTATGTTTAATGTTTTCATTTATAGAAATGCCATTCACTGGGGGGGGGGGAAAAAAGCAGTTTTGTATGTTAGAGCATACTCGTACGTAATCGAACAAGACTGTGCAGTGTGCATTTGTGAGAAAGAAAACTCATTAAAAATGCACGTCTGGAAAACAAGAGTCCTCCAATGACAGTTTGGTTGTCACAAAGAAAAACTTGTGCACATATCGAAAACTTGTGAAATTGTTCATGAAATCAAGATACCTTTGAATTTCTCATTCAAACTTTGATGAATAAAACTTGTTTTGTTCAACAATAAGCTTTTTTAGTTTCATTGGGCTAGACTATGTAGTCACTCAAATATCTACATCTCAATTTTTTTTTAAACACCCTATATAACTAATACTGAATTTTGATAAAATATATAAATATTGCGAGATTATTCCAAGTAATAAATAGTTTAAAAAAAACAAAAACAAAAAAAAAACAGTTATTTTGGAACTTACCAGACTTGCTGCTAATGGAAAGGTACTCTGGTTTTATAGGTTTTTCTTTTTCAAGATATTAAAATGATTTATGGTCAACAGTTATGAAGGCATCTCTTATGACCTGGTCATCAATGAAATAATGTTACCAAGTTGAACAAATGTACCAACACAATTTTTTCAGTAAAACAACAAAAGAATATTTTTGTTTCTTGAACCAACATAACCTTTGATTCAGATAATTTGACCTCATCAAATACTATTTAACTAATTCAGTTATTTTCCCTTCCCAAACTTAATGGACGTTACATTGATCACCATTTATTTCTAAAATACTACACTGATTTTAGGGATGAATTTTAGTAATTATTTCAAAGCATCAGGTATTACTTTCTTACAAGCAAAGTATTGGACAATTTTTAAAATGTAAACATTAAGTAAAAATGAATGCTTTTTTTTTTAACATTTTGCTTGTTCAAATCAATCAGATGTAAAAATAAAATTGATACTGCTCAAGATTCAGTAATGCAGATAAAGAAAATGTTATTAAAAATTCACATGGACAATCGAGTCAAGGATTGTCTTAGTAATAAATTAAGAATTTAGTTTTAAAGAATTCTTGTATTTTGCAGTAGTATTTAGCTTGTAATGATTCATCTTTTGTTCTGATTACGTCACTCCATAGGAAGACGAATATTTGCAAAATCATGAAAACTAAAAGTGACTAAACATTTCTTCAAATGCCAAAAATATGTTAAACTTTGTAAACAAAAGTCTCAATGTCTTACAATGCTGGAAAAAGGCCAAAATAATCATTCTAAGATTATTTATCTCATTACATAAACTGTTTCAATCAGATAATGAGTATTTTGGAGTTATTGAAGCAATGACGGTAGAAGATCTGGACTTCATTAAAATGTAGTCTAAACAAAAAATACATTCACAATTATTTAATTGTTTTTTTTAATCTGCTTAAGCTATTTTAGAATTTCCAATTAATTTCTTAAACTGACGATCATTAAAAATTACAAGATACAGAAAATAGGCTGTTGATATATATGAGATAAAAAAAAAAAACAAAAAAAAAAAACAAAAAAAGAGTTCTATACCTATTCCATTATGGCATTAAGAACACAAATCTTTCACATATTATGATATACAAGAATTATGATTAAAAGAAACTGTTTCAAAACAAAGTAATAATTCATCACAGATCATGTTACCTGCAGTTTAATGCATTATCACAGAACTAGCTTAAAATGTACAAAACAACATCAGCAACTAATGTTAGAACATTAAACCCAGGTACATTTGTCTACTGGTTTTGCTCAATGGAAATAAGATTCAGCAAAACAGAACTTCTTCAAATAGATTCATTATAAATTAAAGTATCTGTAGTGTTTTTATTGATCTTTGGATTGTATGAAAAATAAAATGTCTATTTATCGAGAAAGTCCAATTTATGTAGTAATCAGATTTTGACCAATAGCTAACAAGGAGCTCTTAGAGATAAAATTGTTGAGTGCTGTCATACAAGCAAGTCACCAAAGGAGCAGGCTGGCTGGGTGGGTGGCTCAACCAGTCAGAGCTGACTGAAAAGCTGACAAGATCTAAGGCCATAATCAGATGTGAAATGAATCCCAAGGAACACCTGATGTCGGACCATCACATGACAATTAGCAGGCAATTGCATATAGACTGATCATTTTTGTACACCAGAAGAGAATGTTCTATGGCTTAGGAAAGAAAAGAGGTGGAGAGCATAGCATTGTGCAATAACTGTAATTACTAACTAAGGACAAATACAACATGACTGCAGATCATTGGACACTCTAATACATTGTGTAAGCCAAATTATGTGATGTGATAGAATCCTGGGGTTTGAAGAATGAAGAAAAAGAAAAAGAAAGAAAACAATTTTCAACAGAAAATAGAGGGAAGCAGATGGCCAGTCACCCAACTGCAGAAATAATGCTGGTAATAATGGTAGTGATTAAAGAAAGGTTGAACTGAAAGAAAAGGAAGTCGAATGTAGAAGAAAGAAGGGACCATTTTGTCAACAAGACAAATTTGTATGTATTCAACCATGGCTTACAAACTATTAAATGATACAAAAAAATAAATAAATAAATATATAAATGAAATAGGATTTTAAAAATAGACACATTTTTCACCATAAAAATGTTGAAATGGCCAAGAAAATCACAGAAAATGAGTAGACGAAGATTTTGTTAAAAGAATATTGAAGGAAAAAATCAAGATTATAGGGAAATAATTAAGATGTTAAAAGGCAACAAGAAAAAAGGCAGGTATGTATAAACAAATATAAGCAAAGAAACGAACATCAAAATCCATACTAGATTATGTGAATATGACCTTTTTAAAGTAAAAAAAAAAATGGACAATAAAAAAAAAAAAAAAAATAGTAAGCAAGCATACACCAGGGGAGAGTGGCATAAGAAAGAACTATAGGAGCTTGATTGCACAAAGATGACAACAGCAGGCAGAAACCAACATGTGCAACCATTTGGTGAAAGGATAAGAACAAGTGCAAATAAAGCAATCAAAACAGTGAGAATTGATAAAGAAATTAACATTTCATTTTCTATTGAAAAAAAAGTTCACATTGTATTTTTTTGTCCTGCTCTATTATTATAGAACTTTGAAAACGGAACAAAAACGAGAGAAAGAGAGTTCTATGTTGTTTCTTTTCTTCTTTATTCTTCCATTCTGTCGAGTTGATTGTAAATTCAAAGGTACAGTAGACTGACACAGCCCAACATGTATATACAGGCACATTTATCGACTGGGAAACATCAACGTTAATAAAACAAGAATCAAATGCTGACAACAGAACTCAAACACTACTATCATATAACAGTGACATTCTTTATATAACTAAACAAATTATATATAATATAATGGCTTGAAGAGTGTGTTCAAGCAGAAAACAGTGTTGACCTATGTATCCTCTTTTATATTTACATATGCTCTATCCATGATTATTAAGAACTTTTACTCATAATTATAGCACACCTTAAAACTATATATATATATATATATATATATATATATATATAATTTGTGTATTTATGCAGCAAATTCTCTTTTAGGCATGTCTGACTGAATAAGTTACAAACATTATATCTGCTTATTTTGATCATAATCCTTTCATATTCACAAATATTTCTTTTGTACATTACAATTATAGGAGGCAAGAAATGCACTGTAACAGTGAGAATCACTTATTTCCCAAGTTACAGTGCATTTCTTGACTCATTTAATTGTAATATATGGAAAAAATATTTGTGACTATGAAAGGATTATGATCAAAATAAGTAGACAATGTTTGTAATTTATTCAATCATAAATATATATATATATATATATATATATATATATATATATATATATATATATATATATTACGAAATGGACAAAGTCTGACAATTTATTTATTAAAGACATTTTTATGTTTAACGTTCTTTTTATAGATACAAGTATTTAAGTAAATGCTCTGTTTATAATAAACAGTATTAAATAACATTTACCGGCCTGAATGTCCGAGAAATTTTCTTAGAAAATATTCGTCCTTGGACAGGATTCGAACCTGCATCCTATACAGGACCGTCATTTACGCTGACGTGCCTTGACCGCTCGGCCACCAAGGATCGTTCGGTAGGCAAGGTTATGAGTAGTTATGAATGTGCAAGATTCATGGAAGATTGAAGTTTATAAGCAGTAAATACTGTTTATTATAAACAGAGCATTTACTTAAATACTTGTATCCATAAAAAGAACGTTAAACATAAAAATATATATATATATATATATATATATATATATACACACACACACACACACAGGGTTCAAATGCAGTCAGCACTAAAATGCAATCACTATTTCATTTTTCCACTGGCAGAATTTGTTACGCTCAGAAGTAATCATAAGGGTGAATGAAAATTTTGACATGTTTAAGAAAGGTCCTTCCTGATATAATCTACCTTCTCATTCATTTAGTGATCCTTAATTTTAAGTGGTAATATTTAATAAAAATAACTAAATTATTTCAATAAAAGTGATAATTTCATGAAACGCTGATAATAATGCAAGGAAGTTCAATTATTTATGTTTATCACTTGTATTCAGAGAACTTAAAACGATTACTTGGCTACTTATTTTAGTGCTTCATTTATTTACAATTATTGACATATGACACAAACAATAGTCAGTCATTTATTTCAACAAATTACCCATAAATAATTAACAGTGCCTTTTTATAGCCCCCTATCACTTATATTATTGCCAACTAAGACTGTTTTTACATTTACGTAAGTAGTGAAGTAATCATTCTAAGTAACACAGTTGATCGAAATAAGTGCTATGTAATTTGTAGTGTTTATGCTCTAATTTAAGCACTGAGAGAAAAGCTGTTTCTTTTGATTTTTTTTTCAAAACATGAAGTTATTTCAAATGCATTAAACCCTGCATTGGGAGCGGATTTATTCCTAAATTAACAAATAACTTTCTCATTTCTTTTACTAATCAAACACTGCTGACATGAAAGAACCCACCAGCCTTCTTCAGGTACCTGTCATTTACTCAGTAACCTTCTTGGGTCTAGGGGTACAGAGAAGTCACATACACAGACAAGAGACACCAAGGTGAATAATAATATAAATGAGTATTAACTGATATGAGCATGAAAAGATGAAATAGAACAATCTATCCCAATGAACTGAATAAAGGGTTCAGTTGAAAATTCTAAGACAGTAACTAAGTATGATGAAATGGTTTATATAGCAATATGCCGCCTCTCAAAATATTCTCAACACATTGTTTTCAAAAAGAAAATATTTAAAAATATTTTTATTTTATCCTTCAACTAAAATGACAATCAGTAAAATTTTACAAACAAGAAACAAAAAAACAAAAAAAAACATTATGAAACTAAGGATAAAAAAACAAAAACAAAAAAAAAAAAATCACTGGCACTGATATTTCAATCAAATATTTTATACTTTCTTCTAACTCATTCACCCAGCAAATATCCTATCAACCACTGTGCATGAAAAACATGTAAAAATCCTGTTGCTGAGGACAATGATAAAAAAAAATCATCATTGGAGATTTACTTTTATTCAAGGCTCACAGTTCAGTTCCCACAATATTAAAAGCATATGAATATATAGAGAGAGAAATTCAGAATGGATTATAGAAGTCATCTAAAATGGTTGACTTAATGGTTTTGGCAGTGGCATAGCTAGAGTGTGTGCTGCCTGGGGTAACCCTTGAGTTTGCACAGACACACAAAATACAACAGATTGCACAGTGACCCCTACGCATAATATATATATATATATATTAAAAGGCCCAAACGAAAAGCACAGATGAAAAATAGACCAACACATACAAACTTCTGTCAAGGAAAATAACTGAAATTTAACTGATAACAATCAAGATGTGTCTTCCACACACAGCAGTGAAGTGGCATTAAATGAATTCATGCTGGGCCTGTTCACAGGTTTCACATTATCAACAATAATAGACAGCCCTAAATACATCAGTTTATTGTTCAGCCAAGATATCAATCATTTAAAAAGATATGCCATAGTTTAAGTTACTCAAAATAGTGTCCTGCTATTAAAACCACTTTTCAATACAGCATCTACTGGCTTATACAACATACCAAAAAATGCTGCCCCTATAAAAGTATCACCCGGGGTGGACTGCCTTCTAGCTATGCTACTGGGTTTTGGTAAACTTAAGGATGGTTTAGGTCAGAAAAGATAGTTGAAGACTGAAAGTCACAAAATCAGAGATCAAGCTGCAGTTGAAATAAAAGTAAAACAACAAGAAATATAAAACACTGGTAATAAAATTGATCTAATCCAGGTGCTCCACAAATGAGTGACAATTATTTGAGATTAAAAAGAAAAAGTATTACATAGAATGAGAGCAATCATCAAAAAAGGTGAAAAAGGGAGACTTACCTCAATGAAATTAGCCAATAATGCACTGCTAAGTTCTTGTTCCAATATTTCTTTGTTAGAAGTGTTGTTATAGCAACAAGCAATGAGTGTAGGAAACAAAATGTTGGTGAGTCGAGGGTCACTAAAATACTGAAATGGCAGAGCACAAAGTTGCTGAAGAATGGTTGGAGATTGTCCTGACTGAACAATGTTCTGTAATAAAAAGCAGAAAAAGGCATTGCCAACAGGAATGTGGTTATCAGGCAAGATAATCTATA
>OZ010573.1:68141876-68149376 GCA_963932145.1 Acanthosepion lycidas
AGTCATTATATTTAAAGAGTGATTTAAAATGCAATTTGAGTTAAATTATTGAATTTTGTAGTAAAGAATTGTAATATTCAAAATAATATTTGAAATGATTTTATTAAATCTGTCTACTTTTTGGCATAGACAGTAAACCACTTTTAGTGATTTTAGTTTTCTTTAAAAAAATAAGAAAACATGATAATAAAGTTTGTTTTTGTTTTTTTTTTTAATAAGAATACCTATTAACCATATAGACAGATATAAGTAAATGTTAGCAATCTAATCAACAGTAATTTATCATTTACAAAATGCAGGCTCAAACAGAATTCTTTTATTTATTTACTTTTGATCTGTTTGATTCATTTTTTTTTTTGTTCTTTTGACAGACATTCATCAGTAATACACCATCCCCACCACCAATGTGCCATGCCTTTGCCAAAGTTATAGCCAAATACAAATTAATGATGTTCTCTTCTTGGCCAATAGACATTCTCGATTGTCTTCAGACAAAACCTTGTCTCATTCTCAGTGGAAGGCAGATTATAATGCAGGGAGTACAGGCTCAAGTAGACAGTACGTCAACAAAATTTTTCGATGATATGTCAAGCCATCACCATGACTTTTATAAACTGACATATCTTGTATGCTTCATATCCAACCAACCAGATATTTTAGTTGAAGAAAAAAAAAAAAAAAATTTCTATTTCAGTTTTTTGCTTTGTTTTAAAAGCCTGAGTTTTAGTCTTTGAAGATTGCTTCCCTGCTGATTAGAAGCAAGAGAAAAAAAAAATTTATGGATTAGAACTTAATGGATTACAATAAACCAGAGAGAGATTAAAATTGAGAAAATGGCTATCATTTCAACTCAAAGATTAATAGTACACTAAATTTTTCCCAGGGTTTTTTTTTTTTTAAGATCTCAAGTAATTCTTAGAGTTAATGAAATACCAATATGTTCACATTAAAAAAAAGTAAGAAATATAAGAATATTACCTTAAAACAATATTTCTTCAGACAATTCAACACATTTTCAATTAAAAATTCTGAAGATACTATGTGTGTGTGCGTGCATATATATATATATACATACATACATACACACACTGTAATAATAAATAAAATAAGATTTCTTTCTATTCCTTGTATCAAATCAGTATCAGTAAGAATAGACAGTAATAACTACTCAATGACAATTGCTCATGGTTCAAATACAGACAGAGGGAGAATATATGCTTTGTGCTTTCATTGTATAGAAAAAAAAAAAAAAAAAAAAAAAAAAAAAAAAAAGAGATTTTGCTTTTTGTACAGTCAATAAAATATTTTCTAAATATGTCTATAAAAAAACTTAAAGTATATAGATTTTATTTTAGTATAAATTTCACTAAGATAAAATGTTAAAGATTTAATATTTCAGTATCAGTTTATTTACATGAAAGAAATATTTTATAAACATTTATTCCAGTAGGAAAACCATATTAAGGCTGAGAGCAAAACCTTTAGATCAATCCTCAGCCAATAAATGAGCAATAAGAATTTGAAGATGAATCACAGAAATTATGTGTGTATGTATGCATGTGTGTGTGTGTATATATATATATATATATATATATATATATATATCTGACACAAAATGATTTATTTTAACTCAAACTTTCAACAATAAAGCATAGTTATATTGCAAAGTAGAAGTCAGCTAAAAACTTGTTTTTCTTATTGCTGTCGGCATACAACACTAATTCTTTACAACAAACACTTGTAATTTCTTCACAATATATTCTTTTTCTGTACCGGAAAATTCAATAGTTGTAGTGAACACAAAATCATCTGTTAAATCAATGTGTTAGGACAAGTCATTTTATTTTTAAATTTTGAAAGTGTTTTTTGCTTAAGTTCAAACAAAATTAGTAAATAAAAAATAACAATAACTCAGTCACACAAAGTTTTGTTTAATTTTGTGGTCTTTTTATTAATGGACTTTGGATTAAAAAAAAAAAAAAAAAGAATAAAAACCTAGACGACTAGATCTATGGTATTTTCATTCAGATATCTATTTGAATCTATCAAATGAGGTGAAAAATTTTTTAAAAAACATCCGGAAAGAATATAAATGATAAAGTTTGTCAATTATGTTTTGTGTGTGTGTGTGTGTGTGTGTTTGCTATCAGAAATATAAATGCAAGTCATTCCTGCTGTAATGAGGCTTAAATATGAAAAAAATCATTTCTCTACAATGAAAACACTATTTCTTGATTAAAGAAAATTAGAAGGAATATTGAATTAATTATCTAAAACAAGAATCTCTTAGAAGCTGATTATATGGCAATTGAGGCTACATTTTTTTACGAAATTTCTGATATAAGCAATATTTGCAAAAGTTATTTAAAGTCTGTATTAGGGTGTTGAGAAGAAATAAAGAATCACATCAAATTGTTGATATCATTTATTTTATGTCTTCAGGCAAGAGAGATTGAAGAAGGTAGCTAGCCTGACAAGCTTGTGTGAATGACTGACAGAATAGTGTGGGGAACATAAGCAAAGGAACAAAAACCATTAAGGGCGACAAGGAATAGGAAGTTTTGGAGAGCCATGATCGTCTGTGTCCTGAAAAGATACGGCAAATAGAAGATAGTGCCATTTTAAAAATATTCAAAGTATTATTTACATTCTGGTCACAAAAATTCCACACAGAAAGTCTTGATTAAATATTCAAGAATTAAAAACTTACAATAAAATGTTACGAAAGCATTAAGTCAGATGTTGATGGAAACTTCAATTTCAAGTAAAATTGACAAAACTTTCTAATTTGAAAAAAGATTAACAATTTTAAAGTATACGCACGATTTTTTAAATTTCCTGTTAACTTTTAAGCATACTTATTGTTTTTAGATGTATTACTCAATACATCTGAACATAAATATTTTGATGAATTCATATAGCATTTGCTATTAAGAAGATTAATTTCAAATAACTTTTGACTCGTCAAAGTAACTATGACTATGATTAAATATACTGATCTTCAGATTTGCTAAGCAGCAAATTCTCTAAAAGTTATTCAGATTTTCTTTTTATTATTATTATTTTGCAAAATCACTTTCTCTGCAGTTTTCTAGCATTTTCTGCTCGGAATTGATTTCTGGTGAAAGAAACATATTTTGTTAGAAAAATATTAAGACAATAATTATCCAAATTCCTTCAAGTACAAAATTAAAGTTTTAAAATTATTTGTTTTAGCTGAAAATACATACAACATTCAATTAGCTTATAACATAGGCACTTAATAAGATTCTATGCAATAAATATGAAAAGAAAATGAAAAGTCATTAGAGAAATTCAAATACATATCCAGTCCATAACAGGTATCACTGATGTATTATAACTGTTCTACCTGAATAGCTAAATCACTGGACATATAAAAGTTATATTTAGGTATTTGATTAAACATCCCCTTTTTTCTTAAATAGGTGTAATTGATGTCAACTAGACTGAACAGTTGAAAGCCTTAATAAAGAAATTGTGCTTTTCAACAGGAATCACATCTGTCACTCATATTGGGGAAAACAACTTAAAAACAGAGGGTGTCTACTCAAACATAAGTATTATGTTCATAGAAATACAAAATAATGTAGAGTTAGAAATACAATCCATTATTCCTTAGAAATAACAGAGAGCAAAGAGTGTAGAGTGTGAATGAAAATTTTTAATCAATTTTCTCATATAAATTAACCTTTTGTGAATGTCAGTTACAACCAACTGAAATGATTGCTAAAATCCCCTCTCAATATTAATAGTCAAATCCTACAGATGCATGCTGGGATTTCTTCCTAACCCATAAAAAAAGAGCAGTTCTTGATCTTACGCCCATATTTTTGTTCTTTCTTGAACGCTATAATAACTTCATATCTATTTGCGCATGTAAACACAATTTCTACATTGTCAACTTTGTGCATTATTACCATCCTATGGCAGCTTCAGTTTTGACATTTTTTTTTTTCTCCAATCATTTCACGGCCAAGCAGACAAGGGATTACAGAGTGTGAAAGTGGGAGAAAAGAGCGAGTATAATGAGCAGTGAGGAAATGACAAAAGACAAATGGGATTCAGGAAGAAAAAAGCTGACTAACATTGAATTTAAATTGTTCAAGATAGTAGCTATCGGGGAAGCAAGTAAACAAAAGGGAGTTCCACAGGTGGGAAGTGAGAAAAACGAAATTACTGGAACAGAAGTGTTGATTGCATTTAGCTATTTCAAAAGTAAACGGGTGGGACCTAGATAGAGGCCAATCTAGTAGGACGCTTAAATTCATGTAGTTGGAGCACTAGGGACAAAGCTTGTTGGAGTGGATACCATGAAAATGGTTGCAGGAAAGACAGAGAGAAGCCATATCTCATTGGTGAAAGAGAGACATAAGTCAACATAATGAGTCAGGTTTGATTACATGACAGATCGTTATTTGGAGTTTATCAAGTAACTGGAGAATAACAGAACCAGTGCTGATATGGCAACAGTATTTAATGCTCAGGCAAACAGAATATTGTACATATATATATATATATATATATATATATATATATATATACACACACACACAGACAGATATATATATATATATATACTTACATACATAGATATATATAGATGCATGCATACACTCACACATGTGTGTGTGTGTGTGTATATATATATATATATATAGGTACACACACATATAGAAATGCACATTTTATATATTAGGTTGGTGCAAAAATAATGACGTAAAAATGTTTTTTGACGTTAAAAAAATATGTCAAAAAATGACATTATTACATCATTATTTTTGCACCAACCTTATATATATATATATATATATATATATATATACATACACACACATATATAAAAATGCACATTTTATATATATATACATACACAAACACATGTAAAAACAAACATGGACACAGTTTATGTTTGTTATATAAACATTAGATATGTATACACAAATATATACACACACATCTATATACACAGATATACTGATACACACACACACACATATATATATATATATATATATATATATATATATAGAGAGAGAGAGAGAGAGAGAGAGAGAGACACATTCACAAATATATATACATATACAGACACACACTTATATATATAAAGGCAAATAATAATGACCTCAACATATATGTATGTATGCACATGTATATATGTGTGTGTATATATTATATATATATATATATATCAATAACAAGATAGATCTGTAAGATATATAATCCAGTGTTCTGATTGATATTTTTTATTTTAATTTTTACAAAACAGTGCTCAATGTAAATTTACAGAGCATAAATATTATAAAGGCAAATAATAATGACCTCAACATGGTGGAGAATATTAATATTAGCAGTAAAAAAATCACAGACAAAGTGAAGATTAGTGATAGAGTAGGTCAACTAAATGAAAGAGAGTGCTATATAACCTTAAAGGACTACAAACCAGATTTCGAGGCTAATCCAACTACAAGGATAATAAACCCAACAAGACCTGAGATTGGAAAAATTAGTAAAATGGTCCTTGAAAGGGTAAATCAACAAATTAAAGAAAAAATTGGCCTGAAACTTTGGATTAATATCAAAGATGTGACAAACTGGTTTGCTTATATAAAGAAGAAAATGAACTGTACACTAATGCAGTTTGATAATGAAAATTATTATCAATCAATATCTAAAGAACTGTTCATGAATGCATTGGACTTTGCTACTCAGTACACGGATATTACTGAAGAAATGAGCATTATTATAAATGCAAAAAATCGGTACTGATACATAAAGGTGAGCAACGGATAAAAAATTCATATGACCACTTTGACATCACAATGGGATCACTAGACTCAGCTGAGTCTTCTGATCTCATAGGTCGTTTTATATCATACAATCTTACAGCGCACCGTGAAATTAGTATAACTGACATTGGTTTATATAGTGACGATGGACTTATGGTTATAAGGAACACTACTAACTTTAAAATTGATAAAATTAGAAATATATAAAGAATTTAAAAGCCTGAACTTAAAAATTACGGAAGCACTAAATTAAAAAAATTTAACTTCCTTGATATAATATTAGATTTAATGAAAAATGTATACATACCTTATAAAAAACCCAATAACAATCCGTTATATATACATGCCCTAAATCAGCTCATCCTCCATCTATAATTAAGCATATACCTTTATCTATCGGAAAAAGAATAAGTAGAAATTCAGCAAATGAGAAGATTTTCCATGAACATATTAATTTCTATAATAATGCTCTAAAAGATAGTGGCTACAAAAACCCAAAACTAATTTATATAAAAAAGAAAAATGGAAAGCATAGAAAAACAGAAGTAGAAAAATAATTTGGTATACAGCCCCCATATGACCAAATGGTAAAGAACAAATTAGGACAAAATTTCCTTGCATTAATAGTCAAGCATTTTCCTAGTGAAAGTAAACTAAGTACTATTTTCAATAAAAATACACTAAAATTGAGTTACAGCTGTACTGAAAACTTAGAAATAATTATTAAGAAACATAATGCTGATATCTTCAATAAACACTTAGACAAAAACCAAAGAAATTTATACAATATAAAAATAAAAACAGATGTAGATAAACAAAAATTATGTAACTGTAGAAATCCTCATAACTGTCCTCTACAAAATAAATGTCGCACGGAATCATTAGTATACCAATGCAATATCTCATCTATTGAGGATCATGAAAAGATAAAAATCTATTTAGGTTGCACAAGCCAGGAGTTCAAAAAGAGGTTCAATCAATATCAAACTTCATTTAGGATAAATAAGTCCAGAAATCAGACATTGCTTTCAAAGTATTTCTGTCACTTAAAAGAATCCAATAAAACACCTACAGTAAAATGAAAATAATAAGAAAAGCTAGAATATGTAGGTCATTAAATGACCCATGTCCTTTGTGCATACATAAGAAACTATATATTACTAAGTTTATAAAAAATAAAAATTTACTGAATCAGAGAAATGAAATAGCTATTTTTTGCCATCATTGTCAAAAATTTTCCTTAAATAATATTTAAAAATGAAATTAAAAAATGGGAGCTGATAATATACATACTTATATTTGATATGAAAAAATAAAATTAAATAATGTAAGTAATTCTATAACATTTAATTGTTTTTAAAATATATAGTCTATTAGTAATGGATAGTAAAAATATTTTAAAATGGTAGTTAAATAAAATGTATTCTGACCCTTTAGACACCCATAGAAAGAATCTTTAAGTATATACACATGAGAAAAAAATGCCAAAAAACTTTTTGCCATTAAAAAAAAAAAAAAAAAAACCCAGACAACATGCATTTAATGGATGTCAGAATTCGTTAAAAAATATACACCTACCCTCCCTAAATTTAACCTCTTTTTTGAACGTAACTCATAATTAATACAACAATAGTTAATAAAAATGAACATGCTACCACCCCTGTTTGAATGTTTGGATTTCTCTGTATCCTTG